>JALMQS010000565.1:0-58334 GCA_024734495.1 Forficula auricularia
GACTATATAAAATGTTTTCACTTTTAAATCATCCGCGCACATAATCGCGCTTTTCGGGCTGATTCAAATCGTATTCATATTCCGAGTCACCGGTCCGGGGTGGTGAATAGGTCACTGTCACCGCTGCCCGACTGTGGAATTCATTACCTTCATTCACCCGTTCATCTTCATCATCACTTATATTCAATCGTGGTCTCTTGGCATGTATTCGCGGGGGCGGGTTTCGGGAGTGACCCTTCCTTACGCTGGAGCTTTCTTTTTCGCACACACTTGTTTTTATTACTTTATCCAATGCGAAGCATGATAGAAAGTATTAGAATCGCTCTCGCGGCAAGCGCATCTTCAAAGGGTCCTCAGGTAAAGACTACGGAACCCATAGACTCAATTAAGGTCACAAATTGAAGTATTCAATGAGATTGAATTTTAGCACGTGACGGTTTTGCCAAAAATTACCTGGAATCTCGTCGAGAGGCCAAAAAGTGCCATTTTTTTTGGAAGTGCGTGGGGATGGATGGATGGATGGATGTGTGTGTGTGTGTTATCGTTTTTTTTCGTCCACGATTTTTTCCACACCTTTGCGCTGATTGAAATGAAATTGAAAACCTACCATTAGTTTAACAAAATGAGAGAAGACTGATTAGTTTTTTGGGGTACATATCGGTCCACAAACATTAGTACTTTTATTTCAGTACTTGGTTAGTTTTTTCTAAATATCTTGCAAATGACTTAACCAATTTTGATGAAATTTAATATCCTAATTAAGTACCTTGGGGACCACAAAAAAGGTTAAATAAAGTTTTTAGTAAAATTATATTTTAAAGTACTTTACTCAAGAACATATTAATATTTCAAATGAATTTGGATAAAGTTTAGCAACCATCCGTTGCAGTTTATTTGCTCTCTTCTTTGTTTTATGTTAATTATTTCTTTTACTGCTCACTTATAGTAGGCTGAACTGCCCAGAGCATTGTGTAAAGTTAAATTGTAAGAATTATGAATGAATGAATAAATAAATAAATAAATAAAATATTTTCGAAGTTTTGGATGTATATAAATTCGTTCGATTGTTGTGTCACCAGCTTAATGCCTGGTTCACATTATTTCAGTCCAGCAGTCCAGTGCTGGACTGGATTATAATGAAGGCCAAATAAATTAGATAAATAAATCAACTGATGTGTTCACCAGAAGACTTTCACATTTCAACTTATTTGAAATCATCGCGACACTCCTAATTTACACCCCCTTTCTTTATTTCATTCGGATTAAAATTTATACACGACTAATGAATCATGACACTTGATAAGTAAGTACACCAATAAAATAAAAAAATCGTTATTGCCGTTTTTGAATAAACTTTTTTATTATCTCTGAGATACAAACTCTCAGATTTAGGACCCAGATAGGCCGTCGCAATACTTCCACATTATATTCTCTATGAATATAAATATGAAAGTAAATAAATCGACACATTCTGATGTGGCCATCCACTTGACTTTACCATACACTTCTGGTTGAGTTTGGTCCAAGGGCCAAGATTTTCATTTTTTAACGCCCCCCCCCCCCCCCAGCTCCACCTATTTTGGGCGGAATGTTTTTGCAGTTTTTAGTGCTCTGGGGCCCCACTGATTATGTATTCAGAAATTCGGTTGAGTTTGCACAAATGTGAGGTAGATTTTTATTTTTTGACCCCTCTTCTAATTTTTGGCTCAAGAAAATAAAACATTTTCGTTATTATAGGTTCATTTTATAGTATATTCAATTTTTACTGTTTTTTTAGTTTGAAAATATTATAATTTTAAATTTTAACCCCCCCCTCCCCCTTAATTTTGTGTGTCGATATGCCCCAAAATCTAATCAGGTCTTAATCTCAATTCACCAAAACTACGTGCGAAATTTGGTTTTGGTATTCACACTAGTTTTTGAGCTAGCTCGTCCACAAAATTTGGTAACACACATCGAACTAACAGACATTTTGACAAAACAGTTATTATCTCGAAAAATATAATTTTTTCGATGTTCTCTATTAGAGATTTTTATGTAGACCGAAATGCCGTGGTTTGGCTCAATTTTTTTAATCAAAATAGTTTCAGCCGTTTTTGAGAAATTTCGGAAAAAAGAGAGGCAAAAAACACCTTTTTCTTGCACGATTACAGTATGTGAAATAGCCGAAACTTTTCTTTCGATATATTCAATACCTTGAAGGAGACAATAAAAGAGTGTGTCTTCTGCTGGAATTATAAATTTTATTTATTTATAACGAGACTATAGTTTCGAGGGCTTTGCTCAGTCTATTACAATGGATTCACAGGAATTACCCATGAATGAAAGTTTAAAATCTTTCATGTGGTTAGGTAAACAAATTATACAGGGTGGGTAAGTTAAGGATTGAAATTTATACTTGTTTTATTATTTTGGCTGTAGGTGGCGTTCGTGAAGTTTGTATTTTAGCGGATATTTTTAAAATAAAGCTTTCGGGAATTTCTATTTTCCGATTTAAGAATTTTTTTGGTGAATTATTGAAGGATTTTAAAATTTCTAACGATTCGAAAATACTCAATTTTTAAGGGGTCTAATTCTGATCTAATTAATTTAATATTTGATTCATCTGGAAAACACACTCTTTTATTGTCTCCTTCAATATATAAAAATTCTGCTACTCTCGACAAAAACTTTCAATTTAATATTCAATACCGCTATAATCAAGAGATCATATCTTGTTGGCCTTTTATATTTAAAATGAACTTTTATTGATATTCGATTGTTGTTGCTAGACTTGACTTAGATAACTTGAGTTGAATTTTAGCTTTAAAAACTTTTTTTTTTCTCTAACAAATTCCGATATTGTCTGACCGGCTGTTTGTTTTCCCATGCTAATAATAAGACGAGGAGGCGAAATGGCGTGTGGGCGGGTAATTAATGTAAAAACTTTTTATATTAACACCCGAATAATTTGGAGTAAGCAAGTTATGCCCCGGGCGTCAAAGCAACAATTTGCTTAACTATACACTCTGAGAACTTACCCTCTCGCCTCGGCTACCCCCGAACTCACCCCCTCTGACCAGTCATCTCCTTCCTCTTTCAATTTAGGATGTAGCCAACCATCAAGCTTGGTCAGTGTGCAAAATGTTGAAGCCTGAAGCAACCCTCTCTGGCTCTCTTGTTAGACCGTTCAACTTTTCAAAAGGGTGAGAGACTGGTCAAGTGAAAGCCCAAAACAGCCTCAAAAGACGTCAGTTGAGGAAAAAATCAAGAAAAATCAGAGCGAGAAAGAAAAAAAATATTACCCTTGTGACAAATGAACTCGTGAAATGAATGTGGGCTTCAATTTAGTTTATTTTTTATTTTATCCACTCTCCGTTGTGTCATTGCAGCCTGCTAAGTTATAAAAAATTAATATAAATAGAGCCATACGCATACATAAAGTAAAGAAAATTTTTGAAATTTTTTTTTAAAAACTTTTTAAAATTTAAAATATAAAGTTGATACAATTTTGATGGCTGTATATGTATATAATTAAGTAATGGAGAGGGATTCAGCCAATGGGTAGCCTCTGCTGAATAAAAAACTCCCAATTATGGAAAACGTTTCGGCTTTAATTAAATAATGCCATCATCAGTTCCTAAGAGCTGAAAAAAGCGATAGAGCACACATGTAAAATTACAATAAAATTTTTTACAAAATCAAACTTGTTAATTACAAAATTATATCTTACAGTATTAGCGACACAATTAATTTTATAAATAAATTGTCCGCAGGCAGAGTTGTTGTGGATTTTATCATAATATACAAAATTATATGAATTATAAAATGGTACATAAATCTTGGTGTGCTCTCACTCGATATGCGCAACGTCTCAAGTACAAATATAGCAAATTTTCATTTCATTCAATTAATAATAATAATAATTATGAGGACATTGATCTAATTAGGATCACTGACCCCTCACAAACATCTCTTAATTAAAAGATTTCTCAAAATAATTAATAAACATTAAGAATAACAAAATTCGAATTTAAAATGACAATATATAAAAATAAAAAATAAATTTTTTTCTTTTTACAATTCTTTCCCTCTTTCTCAATGTTTATTATACTTGGGCATCAGTATTTGTCAATATTGACAAGTGCTAAGCCCAATACAATCAGTTTGAAAATTAAGAGCCCTTTGCCCATATGTCTTAATAAAACATTTTTCGGCTAGCATAATTAAGAGATGTTTGTGAGGGGTCAGTAATCCTAATTAGATCAATGTCCTCATAATTATTATTATTATTAATTGAATGAAATGAAAATTTGCTATATTTATACTTGAGACGTTGCGCATATCGAGTGAGAGCACACCAAGATTTATGTACCATTTTATAATTAATATAATTTTGTATATTATGATAAAATCCACAACAACTCTGCCTGCGGACAATTTATTTATAAAATTAATTGTGTCGCTAATACTGTAAGATATAATTTTGTAATTAACAAGTTTTTTGTAAAAATTTTTATTGTAATTTTACATGTGTGCTCTATCGCTTTTTTCAGCTCTTAGGAACTGATGATGGCATTATTTAATTAAAGCCGAAACGTTTTCCATAACTGGGAGTTTTTTATTCAGCAGAGGCTACCCGTTGGCTGAATTCCTCTCCATTACTTAATTATTTAAAATATAAAATTCAAGGTAGGTTTCATATAAATAGAAGATCAGATGCTTGTTTAGTGAGTGTCCTTTGTTAACTCCTGAAGTTGGACTTATACCCCGAAATATATATAGAGTCGTGCTAAACAAGCATCTGATCTTTTAGTTATGTGAAACCTAGCTAGTATTTTATATTGTAAAAGTTTCTAGAAAAAATTTTCAAAAATTTTCTTTACTTTATTTAAAATGTTTCACCAAGAACCCATACCATTTTCCCTAACAAAACCATAGGCAATAGTTTATTTTATTAAAAATTAACCGAGAAATAAATAAAATAAGTAAAAATATTTCCTTTTGGAAACAAACTGGTAGAACTCGTTGATAGAAAGGCAACCCAAGGATAAGAAAAGTACAAATTTCGTATAAAATAACTCATTGGAACGTCATTTTCATTCGGTTAAAAACCGACGTTTAGGAGAATAAGTAGATTATAATTAAAGGCAGTCCATAAATTATTTAATATTATTCAATTTCTGACGTTTCGGTGACTTTTTTCTCTCCTTCTTCAGGGTATTGAATAGTTATTGATGGGTGAGTATATCTCGGTTCCCATTTGATCTCTCCTTTCAGTGATAGCAACAATATTACAATATTTGCCAACACTATACCATAAGTTGGTTATCTTATGGTATAATGTTGGTAAATATTGTAATATTGTTGCTATCACTGAAAGGAGAGACAAATGGGAGCCGAATTATACTCACCCATCAATAATTATTCAATACCCTGAAGAAGGAGAGAGAAAACGTCTCCGAAACGTAGGAAATTGAATAAAATTAAATAATTTATGACTGCCTTTCATTATAACCTTCTTATTCCCTTAAACGTCGGTTTTTAACCAAGTGAAAATAATGTTGCAATAAGTCAATTAAATAATTTATGGACTGACTTTCATTATAACCTACTTATTTCACTTCCCAGTCCGTCTTTCTAAGAAAATAACTAAGTTTAGGAGAATCTTCTCTCCCTCTTTAACCTTTAAAGAGTCAATCAAGTAAACAGGTAACCACCTCCTATTTATTTATCTACCTTAAAACTTTGCTTTATTGTTTTTTAGAAAACTACACCTATCTCATTAAAAGTTATTGCTTTATTGTTGTTATAGTTTGCCATTAACTTCATCAGAATTGTTCCTTTGAATAATTTAAACTTTGAAGAAAGAGAAAAGATCTTCCGAAACGTCAGTTTTTGCGCGAATTAAAATATGTTCCAATGAAATATTTTATTCGGAATTTGTACTTTTCATTATCTTTGAGCTACCTTTCCATCAATCCTATTCTACTAAAGGACATTTGTGCCTGACTCTGTATGTACCTATGTACCTATGTATGTCCGTCCCCCAACAAAAAAACAGTCATCATGGTTACAAATTTAAATGAAATCATCTATATATATAAACTAAGGTTTTGTCTGTACATTGGGGTGGTGGTGTGGGTGGGGGTGCTGGGTGGGTTTCGGAGAAGGGAGTGGAGTTTGACGGGTGGGGGTCCAGGGGGCGAGACAGTTATTAATTAAATAAATAACATACTTATTAATAATGATTTAAGTATATAAGAAATAAATCGTCCAGTTTAATAATGAACAAGGGAAATCTGAATATAAGTAAGCCCTGATAATACTATATATAATTAAATTAGCGAACGAGGAAAAGATTTTTGTATTATAGACAAAAGGATCAGCCAGGATTTGTGATTGATTGGGAGGCGTTTGAGAATAGATTAACTATATATAATAGCCTAGATTAATTTGCAGAAACGCTCAGAGAATTCTGCAGACAGGGAGCGCTGATGCCGTCGGCATATTTGCGGCAAATTTGAAATATAATTCTAATTTGAACTTGAATTTCGAAATGAAAGACTCCAATTGATTTTAAATTAAGAAACATTAAATATATTGATAATTATTCCTCCACCCACCTCACCACTCAAAAATTAAATATTCAATTCGCTTTTCTTTGCGCACAGAAAAATAAATTAATCACATCTTATTTGATTTATATTTTATATTTTATTTGTTTATTTTTTAATAATTTGTCAATTTTTTATAATTTTTTAAAAATCTAAATTTTGTTATTCTTATTTTTTGATTTTTACAAAATTGAACCACTCAAGACACGCATGCCCGAGTTTCTCATTGCAATACTGGAGCAGCCTGTCATACAAACAACACCTGATCTCTTTTAAATATTTTGAGCCTTGTATCGATTATCGATCCCAAATTTAAAAAAAATGATATAATATAATTCTCCTCCTCACACGATCCCACTTATTTAAATAAATCTATTTCCACACTAAAAAATATCACAATGCTGTAGATTATAGAAAAAATACTTCCAGATTCATATCTAGAGCCTCATTTCGGTAGCTGTGTCAGGACGAAAATGAGGCGAAACTTTTAAGAGACTATGTGTTTTCGGGAGTTTACAAGTATACATTTGGAGTGTGGTTTTTTAAGAGGAATACAATTTTTGGACCGAGACCAGGGCACCAGCCCGGTGGGTCGAGCTTCGAGGGCGTGCCGAAGGGGCGCACCAAAAGATCGTGTTATTATATTATAACGAAAGATCGGCGAGATTGGTAGTGAATTAGTTTTTTTTCTTTTTCTAGTACAATTGCCTTCTTCACTATTTACAATGGACACCACCGGAGAAACGGAGGAGGGGTCCCCCAGACTGATATTAGATGGGCGATGTGAACGAGGCTATGCGCTACAGAAACCTAAACGAAAAAGATAGAATCGAGAAAGATGGAGACTGGGTGCGGAGAAGCGTCGAGAGACGTAGAGAGTCCGCGATAAGTAAGTAAGTAAGTTTTAATATATTAATATAATTTTATTTTAAACTAAATCTACCAAAAAGGGAATTGTTGTGCTTAAAGAAAATAATGATTTTAGTTGGCTAGCAAGAAAAAATTCTTTATTTTATTGCTAGACAACTATTTTCCACCTAAAACAAGACTGCTATTGTCGATGATATCGTATACATAGTTTAGAGGTTTAGACAGCAGAGTCTCATAAATATCTCATTTTTTTAAGGTGCAAAATTCTCCATCCTGTTTACTGTTTTCGATATGATACTATTGTTACTATATGTATATGAAATGATGGCTTGAATTTCGAAATACTTATAATATACTATATACTATGTACTATATACAAACGCTGCTTATACTACTAGATTCTAGTGAGCCTGTGAATCACTCTATAATCTTTTACTCTATAAATTTAAAGATGAATAATTTTTGTGTAGTAATTTCGAAATAAGATTTAACAAAATACAGCTGAAATTGCTAAAAGAAATTGCCCCGGGTGAGGATCGAACTCACGACCTTAAGATTATGAGACTTACGCGCTGCCTACTGCGCTACCGAGGCTATATTTACCTTAATCAGTTGGGGTGTTTTCCCCCTGTGGACCGGGGGGTAGAATAGGTCCACAGTATCCCCTGCTGGTATGTAAAAACTTGTAGGTACTCATATTTTTTTCTGGTTTACTAAACATTCTTTTAAAACTAAAAAAACCCATTAGTATACCCTGCCTGTCGTAGAAGGCGACTAAAAGGGGTTGGACGTGAGTTTAACAATCACACTCTATAAAAACTTACCAGTTAGTTGTTGTGAATATAATGAATACATTTTATACTTATTTCCAAACTATAAAATAGTAACATATTTCCTAATTTTGCCAACTCGAAAAATTCTTCAATTCATCAACACAATCACCAAAACAAATGAATAATAAATTTCCCAAAAGAAGAATTGATAGAATTTGTCCACAGTATCCTCTGCTTGTCGTAGAAGGCGACTAAAAGGGGTGGATGTGAGGCTAAAAAACCCACTCCGTAAAAATTTCGCAGTTAGGGAAACAACACAACCTAGGAAAAGAAAAAGTCCATGCAGTGAAATTACCTTATGCTCAAAAAGTACCCGGAATTTATAAATAGAACCGACCCTCAAATCTTACCCGTTCTTTACTTCTCTTATTATCTCTTTTGAAATAAGTTGACTGTTTTTATTACTAGACAACTATTTTTCCGCCTAAAATGAGACTGCTATTGTGGAAGATATTGTGTACATACTTTATACAGCAGAGTCTCATAAATATCTCATTTTTTTAAGGTTCAAAATTCTCCATCCTGTTTACTGTTTTGATATGATACTATTGTTACTAAATGTATATGAAATGAAAGCTTGAATTTCGAATTACTTATAATTTACTATGTACTATATACTGAAATATTTTTTTAATAAGCAATCTTGAAAAGACTCAACCAAATTCAAAAATCGACTTATTATAAGAAATAATATTCTATCTTAACCGGACATTCTAAATATAAAAAAATTCTTTGAAAATGGAAACGACATTTGTTCATTAAACAAACCAAAAATCTGGCCTTCTTCTTAATCAAATTCAATTTAGAATGATAAAGCTTGAAGTGAAAAAGTTTAAATTAAAAGTATTCGGCGAAATTAATCGAAATCGTAGCCAGGAGATAGGAGAGAAGGAAAAAAATCGGAATCCATTTCAATTGGAACCTTATTGTTTGACGATTGCCTTCCTCCCTTTGAAATAAAAGAATTAATCGTCCCAGCATAAAAACTAATTTTACCCCTCGAGAGAGCGAAAGAGTGAAACTGAAGAGACCAGGACGGGTGGAACGAACACGAGAGAATCTCGACAATAAAAATACGTTTATACCCTATTAACGACATTGGACCAAGTTTAATTGCCATGGGGGTTTCCTTACAAAAATAAATTCATGGTCATAAATGCTGACATGAGGAGGAAGATGAAGATGGGGATTGGAGCTTGAGAATGGAAACATCGCGTCTTGACGGCCAAATGGCTCACAACCATAACATCAAGTGTGGATTGAATGGGTCGACAAAAGTTAAGCCACTGGGAGGTTATCCCAAGTGGGAAAATTTATTTCGGGCCATTAATCAATCTAGTTTGCTTGAATACCTACAACCTTCAAATGAACAAAAATAAAAAAAAATAATAATTTAAGAAAAAAATAAAACCGACTTCAAATAAACTGCAACGGATCGTTGCTAAACTTTATCCAAATTCATTTGAAATATTAATATGTTCTTGAGTAAAGTACTTTAAAATATAATTTTATTAAAAACTTTATTTAACCTTTTTTGTGGTCCCCAAGGTACTTAATTAGGATATTAAATTTCATCAAAATTGGTTAAGTCATTTTCAAGATATTTAGAAAAAACTAAAAAAGTACTGAAATAAAGTACTAATGTTTGTGGACCGATATGTACCAAAAACTAATCAGCGCTTCATTTTGTTAAACTAATGGTAGGTTTTCAATTTCATTTCAATCAGCGCAAAGGTGTGGAAAAAATCGTGGACGAAAAAAACGATAACACACACACACATACATACATACATACATCCCCACGCACTTCCAAAAAAAATGGCACTTTTTGGCCTCTCGACGAGATTCCAGGTAATTTTTGGCAAAACCGTCACGTGCTAAAATTCAATCTCATTGAATACTTCAATTTGTGACCTTAATTGAGTCTATGGGTTCCGTAGACTTTACCTGAGGACCCTTTGAAGTCGCGCTTGCCGCGAGAGCGATTCCAATACTTTCTCCCATGCTTCGCATTGGATAAAGTAAAAATTAAATGCAACAAATAAAATACACTAAAAAGTATAAAATAATTATTATCTTATTTGGTTACAACTAAACTACGAAATATTAACATGAAATTACTTTTTGAAGTCGGTGCCGAACAAACTATACCTATAAGCAGCGTACCAACCAAACGTACTAAGTAAGATCCGTCGAGTGCGATTCATAAAAGGTATCTGTTTGGCACCAACTTAAAAAAGTAATTTCATGTTAATATTTCGTAGTTTAGTTGTAACCAAATAAGATAATAATTATTTTATACCTTTTAGTGTATTTTATTTGTTGCATTAAATTTTTTGAAGTCGGTTTTATTTTTTTCTTTAAAATTATTTTTATTTTTCTCTTTTTAGTGATGTTATTAATAGTGATCATATCATCAGAACTTGACCAAATTAATATTGCACCATCCCTAAGATACCCTCTTTCCAATAAAAAAAGAATCATAGAAATCGGTTCATAAACAAAGAAGTTAATCCTGAACAAACCTAACAAAAAAGGTCTAATACCTATAAAAAAAATGGGACCAATCGGAAGGTAGACTGGACCCAATGCAATTTTTTTTTCAAAATCGGTTCACAATTGGCGGAGATATGAGATAACTAGGCACAAAAAAAATCAGTCGAATAGAGAACCTTTTTTGAAGTCGGTTAAAAATATTATCTGCAGATCTATTGAATCGGTGTGGATGATGATCCCAGGAAGAAATAAATGCACATATCTTGAAAATTTCAAGTTTGTGTCTTAGTTTCACGAACTAGAGTCGATTCTCGATAATTCGAATTTTTCGGTAATTCGAACTCTTCAGCTGTTAATTTCAGTAAATCGAAAAATTCTGTATATTTTGATACACTCGATAACTCGAAATCCTTTTCGTAACAAGAAAGGGAGAGAACGTTCTATAATTCAAACTAGGCCACTTCGGCTCTTTTTAATTCGAATTTTTCCTAGCATTGTTTACTAGGGTGGATCAAAAAAACTGAAATTTTTTTTCGAAAACACTCCAGTGCGGAAAAGTTGCCCATTGTAATAATAAGAAAAACAGCATAAAAATTTAAAATCGATTAACATCTTCCGCTCGCGCATCGAACTTGAAATTATGAAAAATTGCAAAAATCACGAAATTTTTTTTTTAAATAAACATATTCTAGTGTTATATGTTTATTTAAAAAAAAATCAACTAATAAAAAAATTTAAAAATATCGTGATTTTTGCAATTTTCATATGTTTCAAGTTCGATGTGCGAGCGAAAAATGTTAACCGATTTTAATTTTTTTTTAATGCTGTTTTTCTTATTATTACAATGGGCAACTTTTCCGGACTAAAGCGTTTTCGAAAAAAAAATTTCAGTTTTTTCGACCCACCCTATTGTTTACTCCTCATTTTATAACATAGTAATGTATGTAATATTGTTGTCCTTTTTGTCGTTTTCATTAATTTTACTTTTTTACCTGAGGCTATATAATATAAAATTTATGTAAATTCATACATATTTCAAAAATATAATAAAAACTCTTAATAATTCGAATTTTTTTCTTTCTTCTTGATAATTCGAAGTCTTGATAATTCGAATTTTTCTTGTAGTCCCTTGGAATTTGAATTATCGAGAGTCGACTGTATATATATGTAAGTTTGCAAATAAAACAACTTTATTCGAATGCTAAAACAATATTAGATTTTTATTAAATTAAAACATATTTACTACAATATTTACATATAATCTTAATTTGAGTTAGCTTACCTAAAACAATATTAGAATAGAATAATTAGTTATTTTATTCGTAGATTTCAATAGCAACAGGTTTTTAAATATCTGATTATCTTTTATTTATAAATTTAATACATAATGAAATGTCTTAAGATTTTAAATATTAACTAATTATTGTTTTAGGGAAATCAGGTTTGTAACTTTACGAATCTAAATTAAGAATTGGTTGAATTTAAAAGGTGAGAATTTTAAATTTATATATATATACAATCTTCTGAGGAACAAACGGACCGATATTGTACCGACTCTAAAAACCAACACCATCTATTCGAAATTCCTGAAATTAAAATAATAAAAAATAAGCATAGTAATTAATATACAAATATTGAGAATTTTTTTGTTACTAACACCGGTCGACTCGATTGTTGGGTCTGACTTCTGAATGTCAAATTTTGGTTTCTTCTACCTTACTAATAAAGGGAAAAAATAATCTTTTTGATCAAAGTTTGCTTTTGTAGAAACCAGAACAAATTTTTGAATTTTAAGAAAAATGAATGATTTTTTTATAATTTTATTACAATCAGAAAAAAAATTGCTGAACATCGGAGTTTTTTTAATTTAAGAAAAATGATTAGTAATAGCATACAAAATAATAAAAAATCAAGTTCAAAAATGAATATTTGTAGTGATTTTCTTATGGACTTTGTCGTATTAAACCCCAAATGTAATCTCCCCTCATATTCTCGTTATACAGTCCTTGGTAACGTCGTTCAAAGTCCATCACATCTTGGTGAAAACGCTCTCCTTGCTCCTCTGAGTTATGTATTTAAATATTTTAAATTTTATTTTATTTAATAAATATTTTATTGGTATCGCCGAAGTTTAAATTTAGGTACAAATGCATGGTGAAAGTCTCTCAATCCGCGGTAAATCGCCCAATTTGGCAAGCCTGGCCAGTAATATGCTACCGTTTTGATCATAGTACTACTTGGTGCTCGTAAAATCAATTAAAATCTTCAAAACTTACTTATCGACGTAAAACAGACAAAAGCAAACTTTTAAAGCTAAGAATGGATATGTTGGTGTTTTTCGATGCTTAGCATCAGAATTTATGCATTAAAACAGAAACCCAGAAAAAAAGGTTTTTTTATCGACCTGTGTAATAGTTTTCACCAGTCAATTTTTTCTTTAGTGATCGTTCTATAATCTATTTTTAGACTTGATATATGATGGCTTCTGTTATATGCTCTTGCTCATTCGAAGTCTCCGGCACCCTTTTCCCACACTCTGTAAATATTAACATTAGAAAAATAGAGGCGTGTGTGTTTATTATTTTCTATTTTATTATGTATTTGTTTTTAATTTACTAATTAGTATTCTGTAATCGAAATTGACATGAGCGACATGTATCCAGATGACATTTATAGGGAGCGAGTTAATTCAGATTACAATAGACTATTCATTCACTTAGCTATAGAAACAGTTGAGAAAAGTACCAACTTACGCCAGAATGGAAGATGGTAGATATAATCCCTTCCTTCCTTCTTCAAAGCAATTGGATAATCATAAGTGTTGCTTTTAGGAAAGCATCCGATGCAGTTATTATATTCTGGGTAGCACCTTGGTACTCAAACCTCATAAATATGCAGCTCAAGTAGAAGCACTTTGATTTTCAGATAGTTAATCTCAACGTAAGCAATTTTAATAATTATAACTTATATATCTCTCTAAGTGATTCCTAACTGTAGTTCTATGGCCCTTCCATAAAAGATCGTATTCGAAGTTAGGCGAGAATTCGCAAGAGCAAAAGTGGAGGATAAAGTGCTCTCTGAAAATTTCTGAGTGAATGGCAATTTCTTTCACTATTTTTTTAAGAAATATTTATAATTTTGTGAAAATGTATACATGTTTGGGAGTTATCGATTTTCATGAACGTTCTAGTTCAGTGTTTCACAAATTTTTTATGTTCAAGGTACACCTACCAAATCAAGAAATTTTAGAGGTACACCAAAGAAAAAACAATGTTTATTTAATATTTATTTATAAAAGATGTTTAATGAGAAATGTGAGCCTGCTTAACTGAGCACAGGTGATCAAAATTAGGAGGAACCGTTGATAAGGCTGCTCGCATAACTCTCAGCTATGTGTAGGTGGATTATCTTAACAAAACTTGACATTTTTCCACGGTACACCATCTAATGACCACGGTACACCAGTGTGCCGTGGCACACACTTTGCGGAACACTGTTCTAGTTGATAACCCAATAAAAATTAAGTTACTATATATAGTTAGCCGACTAAGCTGGTATCCGATTAATAGGCTTTCGGATTTATAAAAAAACCTGGATAATCCGAAACCGGTTGACCGAAACACTGCCAACACTAAATGAAAAACGAGAACTATCGTCAGTCTAAGACCCTGATGCATAGGCAAAATCACGGGCTAGATCTGTCATTCGCTCATTATTATAATTGGTCAATTTTAAAACTTCAAAACATATTTCTAGAGCTTCCACATACAAATAGATTATGTGAATAATCTATTTTAAATTCTAAAATAATTTAATTAACATCAATTAAATTTCTATGATTAGAACAATATTAGTTTACCATACAGGATATGGTCAAGTATTGTAATTGTGCATGAAAAAGGTGGGTTTTTTCCTTCTTTTTTTCAAAATATCTCAAAAACGGCTGAAATTATTTTGATCAAAAAAATTGAGCAAAACCATGGCATTTCGCTCTACAAAAAAGCCCTAATAAGTGAACAACGAGAAAATTATATTTTTCGAGATAATAATTGTTTTGTCAAAATGTCTGTTAGTCTGGTTGTTAGTCTGTGCGTTACCAAATTTTTGTGGACGAGCTAGCTCAAAAACTAATGTGAATATCGAAACCAAATTTCACACGTAGTTTTGGTCCATTGAGATTAAGAGCTGATTAGATTTTAGTGCATATAGACCAAAAATTAAGGGGGGTGGAGAGGGGATTAACAATTAAAAATCTAGGCTGTTTGAGCAAACTCAACCAAATTTTGTATACATAATCAGTGGGACCCCAGAAGTTTAAACATGCAAAAACTAACCCCCATACCCTACATGATTATAAATAATTTTATTAAATGTTAAATATAAGTGAGAGGCTAGGTTGTATGGTAAAGTCAAGTGGGTGGCCACACCAGAACACGTCAACTTATTTTTAAATTAGGAACATTTAATCTCTGCTTTAACGTTATATCAACTTTAATAGCAGGGTGGTAGAAATGTTAAATCATTCTTTCATTTATTTTAGGCTTCTCCTTTATTTAAAAAAAATAAAGTAAAAAAAAAAAATAAATAAAGTAAAAAGAAATGATTATGTAGAAAATGTTATTTGAATTGACTAAATATATTGGAAATTGAAAATATAAAATGAAGCCATGTTATGTTAACTAAATCAATTCTAAGGGGTTGTTTTGAAGTTTGTTATATAAATCAATAACATGATGGTGTTTTCGCTTGCACAAATAGAAATTAATTAACATTTTCATAATGTCATACCTTTTAAATATTAAATTTCGAATTGTCGATAGTAAGAGTTAAGGTTTCTAAAGAAAATCACAAGAGATTATCAACTTATTGAATCTGAGGTGTTATGTATGATTTTAATTATATATTGTCTTATAACAGAAGGGTTATATTCACAGGATCATACGATTTGGTCTCTATTTTTTTAACGTTCAAAAGAGAGGATATATATATCAGTGGCGTGCGGTCCATGGATGCTGTGGATGCGGCGCATTCCTAAAATTTCAAACATTTAGAGTATTTTCATAATAAGGTCGACTTCAAAATTTCAGGAAGATCTTTGAAATTTTCAAATTATTATCTGTTATTTCAAATAATTCTATAAAAAAATTTGTTTTGCAAAGTATATTGGTTCACGAAATGAAATGAAATTGTTGCATAGTTTCAAGGTGTAATTAAATGAATTATTTTTTCGAAAAGGGCGCGGATAGAAGGTTTGAAGTCCCTTCCTGGTATATCTTCCAGTTAAAGCATGTTAAAGACAAGTCCAGACGAGTTTTGTCGAATAAAAATTGTTCCCGCTGAGGAACTATTAAAATAGTATCTGTTAATACAAAAAAAGAATAAAAAAATGAAAAAAAAGTAAAAACAAAATTTATTTATACAGTTTCCCTTCTTTTAAATCATACTACAAATTTCCCCCTAACAATGCTGCGATCGAAATAAAAAAAGTATACTTCACAGAGCTTGTGACACTTGTGGTTTTGAAAAAATCGTAAGGATCGTTTGTGAGAAAAAAATTAAAAACCACCCAAACATTCAAGTAAAGTGATACAAGGGGTATGTTGATTTAAACCCAGTGGCGGATCATAGGGTATGAGCGGCTGCGGGGGTCCCGTGCTTGTAAGGGACTCCAAAAAAGGCCGATTGTGTTAAAGAATTTTCTTAGACATTGTTTTATAACACTTGTATTCAATTTTAGAAACGTAACAACACCTCTCTGAAAATACCGATCGGCTTAACATGCAAGTCTCTACCACCAAGACAAAATGCATGGCGATTGCAAAAGCTTCCCTTAGGTGTAACTTAGTCATCAACAACAGTCCAATAGAACAAGTCCCAAGCTCTGTCTATCCAATCTAGTCTGGAAAAATAAGTTTATGACTGCCGAAAGTAAAATTAGGATATATAAGACCTATGTTCGCCCGATAATAACATATGGGGCTGAGTCCAGGGCAGACACAACCGTTAAAAAGCAGCTTCTCCGGACAACTGAGATGAGAGTTGTAAGAGCCATCCATTCGAAGACCCTACATGACAAAATCCGGAGCGAACACCTTAGGCAAATAAGCGGTCTTCAGAACATAGTCAATTGGGTTCATGTAAGAAGAAGATGCTGGGCTGCCCATGTAGACAGAATACAAGACGACCGTCTCCCGAAAATATTGGCAAAAAACCGTTCCGAGGGGGTCAGAAGCCGTGGAAGACCAAAAAAACGATGGAAAGAGAGTTATGACCCTGATGACTGATTATAATATGTTGGAGAAACAGGTGTTCACACCTATATAGAAGAATAAGAAGAACAACAACAACACCTCGATCTTTTAAATTCACTTCTAAATAAGGATTGTTTGTTTGTTTCAACAATCCAACTGAACTAATTTATAATAATATATTTTATGAGTAGGTTATAATGAAAGGCAGTCCATAAATTATTTAAATTTTATTCAAATTCCGACGTTTCGGAGACTTTTTTCTCCTTCTTCAGGGTATTGAATAGTTATTGATGGGTGAGTATAACTCGGTTCACATTTGTCTCTCCTTTCAGTGATAGCAACAATTTTTCAATATTTTTCAACATTATATTATAAGGGTACTTAGTTATTTAAGTTAGTTAAGTGTAGTTAGTTATTAGATAACTAAGTACACTTATGATATAATATTGAAAAATTGTTGCTATCACTGAAAGGTGTGAACCGAGTTATACTCACCCATCAATAACTATTCAATACCCTGAAGAAGGAGAAAAATGTCTCCGAAACGTCGGAATTTGAATAAAATTTAAATAATTTATGAACTGCCTTTCATTATAACCTACTTATTTCGCTTACCACTCCATCTTTCTAAGATAATAAATAAAATAAAATAAATAAAATTAAATATATTTTATGAAAAATTATTTGAAAAAAAAATATTTTGTTAATAAGTTCCAAAATTTGGATATAATCGTTCATTGCTTAGAATTTTTTTGATTTTTTGTTTAATTGATTTTGAGGGCCCCGTTATTTTACCGCTTAAGGCCCCCACTTGACTTGATCCGCCACTGTTTGAACCAAACCGTTACTTGCTGATTCTTAGTTTAAGTTTCAAACTTTGTTGTAAGTTTTATTGTTACTAAGATAGAGCATTGCGCGAACACACACAGCGACCATTTAAATTTTTAAAGTTTTGTGACGCCCACAAAACCCCTTCTTATTTTTCTAAACTCAGTTTTTATATTCTAAAGGTTCCAGCGAAATTAACTTTTAAAGTTTTGGAGATAGATATTTTCGAAGAGTGAACCTCCTGAAAGCGAATGCTCTACTTTAAATTTTTTACTTTTCTATGTATAACCATGTATTCAATAAGTTGATAATCTCTAGTGATTTTCTTTAGAACCTTAACTCTCCTACTTGAAAGGTATGCTAAAAAGGATATTTCCTTTTAAAGTCGACAACAAAATTATTATTAAGTGAATTTTATTCAATTTTACTTTAAATAAATTTAAGTGCCGACGATAAAATTCTTTTATCTTAGGTTAGAATTGTCCTTTACAATTTTCTCTTTCTACAACAAACCAGAATAAAACATAGGTAGTATGTAAATCAATATGTACTTTGTACACTACACGTATATATTAGGTAGAGTATGATTTTGATATGATCGTAGGTCATTTTAACAAGTTTATGAATTAATCAATAATTTTGTAATAAAGATCTTTCATATATGAATTCTTATCACTTGCAAGAGAGAAGGGAAATGAAGAATGAATAAAAATTCTAGTTTTTAAATGAACTATTAAAATAATCTAAGTCTGACGTCTACTAAATGGATTTTATTCAAATAACAAAATAGACCTTTCAAAATCGACAATGAGAGGTGCCCTATTTGGATTAATTTTGGGACCAGGGGCCCAAGAATGGATGGGTGGTTGTGCTCTCAGTGAAATAAATACTTACCAAATTAATATTTAAAGATAATTTCTTCTAAATATTAAAAAAAATAATAAATACAAATACAAATAAACACTCCAGTGGCTTTGATTATGAAAATTTTTAACCAATTTAGAATATAAGCCCGCCCTTTGAGAAGGCACTAGTTGAAGAGAAGGTATTTTCACCTTGAAAGTAGGCATTTTAGGATATTTTTTGCTTTTCGTTACTTCTTACTTTTAACGCCCTCTTTTTAGTTTTATTACTGTTTCATAAATTCTTTTTCTTTCGGGTGTGTCTACTTGAAAGAACGAATTCATATAATACGAGTGAATCCGAAAAAAGACGAACCCACTGTCCAACAGCCAATCGGAGAAGAGCAAACTGAAGCTGACGAACGTCCATTCCGATCCACCCTTAACCTGCCGTACTGATTTGGCACAGGGCAGTCTTTTATAGGGGCAAAGGCGTTTGGATTCGACCCTTTGGCTCGATTAACAAATGTTTAAATTAGTAATCTGGTGAAGATAGACCAATGTATAAAACTGTTATTTTCTAGTTCTTCTTTTTAATAGTTGAAATCGTCTTGGTTGTGGACTGTATTTCTATTATAGGTTCTTAAATAATATTAAGAACCTTCCTTATTAAAATTAATAATTTAATAAGGAAGGTTTATTTTAATTCTTGAAGAAATGATTAGTGTTTTAATATATAATTTAATGATAAATGTTTGATGTCTTATTTACAAATGTTTCTGATGAGTTTTTAAATAAGGCCACGTTGATTCGAATGCAGTCGGGTCCAGAGGTTGGTTAATCCATCTCTGGTTTAATATTTCTAATGTTTCTATAACCCTTAGTCCAGTTGAATAGCAGGGTCAAGTAGTTTCTGTGTATTATAAAAGGAAAAAACCTTTATAAGCAAATCAAAACCAATAAAAATTAAACACTTTTTATAAAAAAAAATGTCTCCTGTATTCTTAAGAGATGGCTCACGCATCTCTTCTGACACAACTTTTAGCCTATATTTCAAATTATACAATATTAATTTAAAGTGAAATAATTTGAAACATATTGCAGTTATCGAAACGCTGCTTATACCTACTAGATTCTAATGAGCCAGTGAATCGCTCTATAATCTTTTACTCTATAAATTTAAAGGTGAATAATTTTTGTGTTGTAATTTCAAAATAAGATTTAACAAAATGCAGCTGAAATTGCTAAAAAAAATTGCCCCGGGTGAGGATCGAACTCACGACCTTAAGATTATGAGACTTACGCGCTGCCTACTGCGCTTTTTTTTTTTTTTTTTTAATAATGTCTTTTTTTATTGAGCGAATTTGATACAATATTTACAGATTGGTCCCAAGACATGTGGGATTTAAGTTTACAGAGTGGAAGAAAATCGTACATTGCCCTGCAAGGCATTCGCCGATATGGCTTATCTTAAATTTATTTATACAGTAATCATTTGGTAAGTTTTAGCCTATTGATTATTAGGTGGAGTATCGGGGTTTTTTTTGTTATTTTTATCTGGGAAAGTGCTCAGAAATAAAAACCCAGTTTTTTTGGAATGTTTGAGAGAGGACCTAGTGGGGATTTTTGGAAGACGAAGGATGCGGGGAGGGGGTTATTAGGATGTGAGGTTATGTATTTTTTTTTTCCTATAACTATTGTATTGTTATTATGCTATTTTTAAACTACATTATACAATTTTTACAATTTTTTTAGTTATCAAGCCACCAGTATTTTTTAACCTTCACTGTTTCTTTCCTGTCCTTATTGATATCGCTTGTTGAACCGCCAAAATCTGTATAGATCCTGACCGTCCAGGTGAGGGTCATATATACGATTCTTTTGTCGTTTCTTGTTCGAAAAAAAGTGGTAAATGATTGGAATATTGTTTTCATCTTGGATGTAGCCATTTGTATCGAGGAAGGAAATGCTTCTTGGTGGACGTAGCCCGAGATCATCGTACTTCGTATGTACTCGTCATTTGGGTATGCAGCTCCCGAAATTAGGCTATTTTCAGAGATATTATTAATTTGCGAATAGTGATTTCTGAATTAGTTTTATGATAAAACAGTCGATTCTGTTGAGGTTGGCCGAATTGTATATAATTTTTGTATTGCTAATATATTTCTGAAAATTTGATTCCGGGGATCTGTAGGTACCCATGCAGGCCCTCAGGCATTTCTCTCAAAGACTCTTAATAATTCCATTGTGCTGCAGCTCTGGTTAAACCAAATGCTACATCCATGGTGTTATTATTGGTTCAATTAATAAACTGTAAATACTGAATCTTTAATTTTTTTGTTCAGGTGTTGACAGTAGAATAGTCGTTTTTGGGACATAAAGGCCGCTCTGGCTTTTTGTAGTTGGATTTCTAGGTGTTTATTAAAGTGTAGGCGATCGTCTAAATGGATTCCTAAGTATTTGACGAGTCTTTTGTGTGGGACGTTTGGGAGTTAATTTTGATTTGGAAGTTTTTCCAGTTTTTTTGGTATCGCGATTTGTATTTATAAGAGGTGGCCTGAAGAGGATTGTTTCGCATTTGTTTATGTTAATTGTGAGTTTCCATGTGTGGTAAGAGGAATTTTGTTAACTAGTGTTTCTAATTGTTTTTTCCCGCTTGGTTTTTTTCCAGCTATGACAATTAGATCGTCCGCAAAAGCCAGGGCGCTCTTGTTTGGGTCGGTGTTCAATCCAAATAAGTTCAGGATTCCACTGATGTAAATGTTAAATAATACTGGTGCATTAACAGTCCCCTGTTGGAGACCGTTTTTTAGATTAAATGACATAGATGATTCTGAGCCTTGATCAATGGTGGTGAATGACCTACCTTCTATCATATTATTGATTATTTTAATTAAGTTAATATCAAATTTTTTTCTTATAAGTTTAAATAGCAGTCCCTGTCTCCAAACAGTGTCGAATGCTTTTTCTACGTCAATTAAGCAGGCCCCAACACATTTATAACATTAAGAGACCAGCAAATGTCGGAAGTTAATTTTGTTATCGCGTGGATGGTCGAGTGGCGGTGTCTAAAGCCGAATTGTGTTTCTGATGATGTCCTTTTCTTGGCAGAATGAGACCAGTCTCTTGTTTATAATAATTTCAAGGACTTTACCTAGGTTTGGCAAGAGGCTAATGGGCCTTAGATTTTGAATGAGAGAGGGGTCCTTTCCTTTTAGAATTGCAATTACTCTTGCTTTTTTCCATTTCGAAGGAAAGTACCAAATATTTAGTGCATTATTGAAGATGATTGTGTAGAGTTTAATAATTTTTTCCGGGAGATGTTTTAGGATTATATTTTGGATTTTGTCGTTTCCTGATGACTTTTTATTGTTCAGCTTTCGAAAAATCTCTTTCACTTCCCTGACACTTGTTAGGCTGAAATCTCCCTAGCCAAGTGGATGGGCAAAGAGAGTTATTATTAATTGTAAAGTTCACAATTGAATTGTTTCTCTCTCTGTCCTGTTCCATCTCTTCTTGTAGTTTTTCAGTTTCAGAGATTATGTGTTTGGTCAATAATTCTTTGCCCATGTGGTTGTTTTGACTATGTATGAGGGAGAAATGTGAGGCTAGGATATTTAATTTTTCTATTTGTTCTATGAAAGCAAAATTACCATTTTGGTCTTTGTTTGCTGATAAGGTTGATATTTGCATGGGTGAGAACAATGGCTTTGTTTTCTGTGGGATTAGCATTGTATTGGGTAGGGCCTGTTTACCTTTTTTTCTAAATATCTTATTTATTTCTGGGAAGGTCTTAGAAGGGTCGTTTTCTGGAATGTTGCCTATCTTTTGTGTCCAATATTGGTTTATGGATTTTTCAAATTCTAGTTTCAATTCTTTTCTTTATCTCTTCCAGGAGATTTTTAAGGTTTAGAAATTCATTTGAGTATCTATTTAGGTTGTTTTTATAAAATTTATTAATTTGTGTTATTATGAAGCTTTTTGCTTTTTGAAGTTTTTTAATTTTTTCGTTAATATAGTTGTCTATGGGTTTTTATTTTTGCTTTTGGAGTATGTTTTTCAATCGCTTTCCAAATAGTTTTTTCAAGGGATTCTATCGATTGATCAATTTCATCAATATTTAGGTTTTTGAAGGCTGAAATGTTTGTGTCAGAATTTTGGTTTAGGTAGTTTCCGAAAGCGTGCCAATTTGTTTTACTAAAGTTATATAGATGTGAGTCGGATTTTGATTTTTTTTCTATGGGATTTGATTCTTCTAATTCTATAATTGCTATTAGCCCGTCATGATCACTGTCGTAGAGAATGTTTGGCAATTGGTTGGAGTTGGATTTTGTTTAGGATTTTTAGTCTTGGGTCCGCCAGAACCAGGTCTATGTAGGATCTACCTGTGGGAAAGGATGGGAATTGAGAATGCAGGAGTTGGAGTTTGAATTTAATTTGGTTGTTGTTTAGCCAGTTAAAGAGTTTTTTGACCTTGGTGTTTTTATGATCATTTGACCAGCTCTCATGTTTTGAGTTCAAGTCCCCTGCCAGGTAAAATAGGTTCTCGGGTCTGTCCAATTCAAGGGCATCGAAGATGTTTGTGAGTTCATTTGTAAAGGTATTATTACTATTGTTAGTGGAGTAAGCCGAAATAATGAAAAGGTTTTTGTTTCCCATTGAGAGTTTGATTATTGTTGATTCAATTGATTTTGCGTTTGTGAGTTTGTAATTTTGAATATGTTTGAATTTAATATTTTCCTTTATAAGAATAGCCGTCCCCCCTCCCTGTGTTGCGTTGGGGCGATCTGTTCTAATGCAGGTGAAGCCAGCGTATTGGATGACGTGTTTTTTGTTGAGTTTAGTTTCGCAGAGGAGGAGAATATCAGGATTGAGTTTATTTATTAGTTCCATTAAATTTGCTCGTCTCTGGTTTGTTATTATTGAATTTACGTTTAGTGAGATTATTTTTAGTTGAGTGAATTTAGGATACTTGAAATTTGATTGTCGTGTTTGGTGATGATAGAGAGCATTTTGTAATATGATCATCAATTTGTTGGAGCCTGCTTAAGATGAGATTCTCTTGGATGTTGTTTGGTTGGCACTAATGGCCTTATTGGCCTGGGAAGGGGTTTCACTTTTTTGGGCCACTTGGGAAAACTGCACTTTTTTGTTCACTAAACTGTATACGTTTTCGATTTTGTTTTTTGTTTCTTCTGATTTTTGGTTTTCTTTTCTTGTATCTTCTTTTTTATTTCTTTTATTTTGGGGCAGCCCTGGTATGAAGCCGGGTGGCTTCTCGCACAGAACACAAAATAGCTGTGTATTCTGTGTGTCAAGTCGTCAGGCTACACCTTCCAGGTCCGTGCCGGGCACCGTCGTTGCATTTCACACATTTATATGGCATAAAACAATGGCTCGCGACATGGCCGATCATTTGGCAGTTTCTACATTGAGAAAGGTCTTTTTTTATTAGTTTTTCCCATGAGATTTTTGGTAATAGACTGTTTTGATTTTGTAGAGATCTGAGGGTTTGCTTGCGGCATCGATTTGTACCAGCAGGAGTGGTAATGTAGTGTTGTTGCTTTTTGATCTTGCTGTGGAGAATCTCTCAATTTTTTACAAATTTAATATTTTTGAGAGAGTTAAGCTCATTTTTTACTTCGTCCAAGTCGGTATCCACTGCGAGGCCTTTGAGAAGGTAGCTTTGGACCTTTTTCGGATTTAGGAGTATAGGTAAAGAAATTTATTTGTTTATTTATTAAGTCCGCTATAACCTTTTTATATGTTTCCATGTTTTCTAGGTTAAGGCTTGATTCATATCGGTTTATTTTGTGGATTGTAAAATTTTTGTAGTTAAGATTTTCTTTTAAGGAGTCTTTATTATGTATGTTGTGTTTTTATTATTTATTTTTATCGGCGGTGGCTTACTTGTGTTTTGACGTGTTTCCTGGGAATTGGTTAAAGGTGTATTTCTTTGGTGCCATGGAGCTGTGGGAGATAATGCCATTGGTGTCTGTTGAGGTGTTGATTGTTGATTGGTGATCGTTGCAGGCCGGTTTGTCGTTTGTCTTAGATTTTTTCGGAGTCTGAGCTGTTTCATTAGGCTCATTTACCGAATCATCTGGTTTATCCCTTTTGTATTGAGGACGAGTAGTCTGTTCCTCCTCTGGGGTGGATTGATTCATCATGTCCTGCTGGAGTGGTTGAAACCGGTTTTGATGCTCAAATGTTCGGGGTATTTTGTTTTGATCTTTAGAATTTTATTCTCTTTTTTGAGAGCTTTTAATTCTTCCAGGCTTTCCCATGCGGAGCATTAGCTCTTGTGTGGAAAGGCTATTATTTTTTGATCCCATTTTTTTTTTTATTGGGATATTTTTTAGTTTGTTTTTTATATCCTTTGTAGATAAATTGTTTTTGTTATGAATGATAGAATGGGCGATTTTTTTAAAATTTAAAAAAATCTCTTTGTCATTGGCTCCGTTGCTGCCAAGCAGAACCGAACTGTGGAATTGAACATATTTTCACTATCACTCACTGTGTTGATGGGTTTGCTGCACGTGTTGGGAGGAAAGTGTCCAGGTATGGCTCGCAGAGTTTGTTCAGAGCGCTGGGCTCATTCGCTGGCTGGAAGATTTCCTTGAGGAGGCCTTCACCACCGTGCTAGGTTGCCTTCAGGTAGTTTGCTTATAAAAGTTCCGGGTTCCAGGGTAAGGGTACTCACTGTGGTGTCTGGCGCCCATGGGGGCTCGCCTGCAGGTAGAATTGTTCGGGTTTCAATGGTATCAAGGGTACGATGTTGCTCCCTTGAGAGTTGAACGAGAACGCTGCCTACTGCGCTACCGAGGCTATATTTCCTTAATCAGTCAGGGATGTTTTTCCCCTGTGGAACGGGGGTAGAATTTGTCTACAGTATCCTCTGCTTGTCGTAGAAGGCGACTAAAAGGTGTTGGATATGAGGCTAAAAAACCCACTCCGTAAAAATTTCCCAGTTAGGGAAACAACACAACCTTGGAAAAGAAAAAGTCAATGCCGTGAAATTACCTTCTGCTCAAAAAATACCCGGAATTTATAAATAGAACTGACCCTCAAATCTTACCCGTTCTTTACTTTTCTCTTATTATTTCCTTTGAAATAAGTTGACGGTTTTTGAGACTTTTGGCTTTTTCCTCATTAGCAATTGTCTAGTTTAACATTTGATTTGAAATCAAAGACAAGATTACAACATCTAACTATTTAAAGTACGATTTAAGATTTCCTCTCCAAGTTGAATCGATATATTATATTTATATAAAGTGACCAGACATCCTATATCAAAAATGTCCCACCAAGTTTCCTACATTAGACAATATTTTGTTTTTCGATTAAAAAATTTATATTTATTAATTATTTGTATTTTTACAAAGTCGATGTTGGAATTTAGCAACACTAGACCCCGTCTTGAAAGTCTTGGTGGATCATGCTGATATGGAATATATGCGGTTTTGT
Source organism: Forficula auricularia (assembly GCA_024734495.1). NCBI lineage: Eukaryota > Metazoa > Arthropoda > Insecta > Dermaptera > Forficulidae > Forficula > Forficula auricularia. The sequence continues at coordinate 26,184 of JALMQS010000565.1, forward strand.
AAGTTACAGTATAACGATGGTTAGCATTACTGTCTTTAATTGAAAGAGTTCTAAAACTATTTTTCCCTTTAAAATCATATTTTTGTCTACTGATAATTGTTCAAATGTCATCTGCTTCACATTGGATAAAATAAAAATGGGGAAATGGCTTGCGCATTTTTTTACGCTAGTCAACCCTTAACTTATCTGCCAATTCAGTTGTCTAAATATCAGGGGCTTCCATTATACGAGGTGTAATTAATTAATTGGACGGGTCTGTGCTTGTAAATGTTGAAGGAGATATTGCAAGTGAAGTGCAATTTCTTCATTGCTTGTGGGAAATGTTGTAATAAGAAATCAAAAAATGATGAATTATTGAAAAAAGTTCATATTTCACCGGAAAAGTACGAGTGATTATATCTTTATTTGTTATGTTGAAGTTTTAATTTTATCTATGATTGCTCTTATTAGATAGATGATAATAAAATAATTATATACATACAGATTCATGTCCCACATTCCATTGTAAAACATCTGAGTCACCTTATATTTTTATCAATTATAACTTAAAGAGATGTCATGGCTATATTGTGATTTTCGCCAATATCTTTTTTTCTTATAGTAGTTGTTTCCCCATATGGGTTTTCTAGGATTTTTTTGAAATTTAGAGAGATTATTAGTTAAATACTTCTGCATCGATTGGTAGCAAAACGAAATTTATGAACAAATATAGTTCCGGAGATATTAAATTTCAAAGTTAGAGTTTTTCAGACCCTTATACATTGCACTATCGGAAAGTTTACATACATATTTACTCATAATTAATAAACTCTTCTTACCATTGTTATAAAAAACTAAACCAACATTAAAATAACAACATATTCATTTTTTAAGAAAATTTTAAATTCATAGTTACAACAATGCTTCTGAGATAATAATGAATAAAAAATGAAAATGTATAATGAAAAATTTACACTAAAAAAAGCTTGCAACAACATATGTATTTGACCTAAAAACTGTGTTAACTTTCGTACTTTTTTTGACGTTTTTTCGCTTCATCCATTGTCGCAACAGCTTTCAATCGCTTATTAAGAACTTATTGTTTCATAAATCGACCTTTATAATGTATTTAATCTGTCATTTTTATGATAAAAATATTCAAGCTCGGACAATGTCTCCAGATTTGTCAAACGGGCACGGGATTGGGTAGTATTGGTACATAAACATCAAAAAGTTTTGGGATTATGAATCCTTATTGTCTGGTCTATATATTCTAGCATTAACTTTTGGCTAGTATTGTCGAGAAACATGTACCTTAATGAAACAAATGATTAAAGTAAAATAATTTGAAAAATATTTCAGATACCGAAACGCGGCTTATATTAGATTCTAGTGAGCCTCTGAATCAGCGCTATACTCTTTTATTCTATAAATTTAAAGGTGAATAATTTTTGTGTAGTAATTTCGAAATAAGATTTAACAAAATACAGCCGAAATTGCTAAAAGAAATTGCCCCGGGTGAGGATCGAACTCACGACCTTAAGATTATGAGACTTTACGCGCTGCCTACTGCGCTACCGAGGCTATATTTCTTTAATCAGAGAGGGATGTTATCCCCCTGTGACCGGGGGTAGAATTTGTCCACAGTATCCTCTGCTTGTCGTAGAAGGCGAATAAAAGGGGTCTGGATGTGAGGCTAAAAAGCCCACTCCGTAAAAACTTCCCAGTTAGGGAAACAACGCAAACTTGGAAAAGAAAAAGTCCATGCAGTGAAATTATCTTCTGCTCAAAAAGTACCTGTAATTTATAAATAGAACCGACCCTCAAATCTTACCCTTTCTTTACTTCTCTTATTATCTCCTTTGAAATAAGTTGACGGTCTTTGGGACTTTGGCTTTCTCCCTCATTAGCAATCGTCTAGTTTAACATTTGATTTGAAATCAAAAGACAAGATTACAACATCTAACGATTTAAGGTATTGATTTAAGAGTTCCCTCCCCAGTTGAATCGATATATTAGTATATTTATATAAAGTGACCAGACGTCCCACATCGAAAATTTCCCACAAAGTGTCTCACATTGGACAATATTTTGTTTTTTGATTAAAAAAATTTATGTTTATTAATTATTTGTATTTTTAGAAAGTCGATGCTGGAATTTAGCAACACTAGAGCCCGTCTTGAAAAACTTTTGTGATCATTCTGATGTGTAATATAATTATGTATGCGTTTGCTAGGTACAGCATAACCAGATGGTTAGCATTACTGCCTTCAATTGAAAGAGTTCTAAAACTATTTTCCCCTTTAAAATAATATTTTTTGTCTACTGATAACTGTTCAAATGTCCAAATGTCATCTGCTTCGCATTCGATAAAGTAAAAATTGGGAAATGGCTTGCGCCTTTTTTTCCTCGTAGTCAAACCCTTAACTTATCTGCCAATTCAGTTGTCTAAATATCAGGGGCTCCCATTATAAAAGGTGCAGTTTTTAAATGACGGGACTGTGCTTAGAAACGTTGAAGGCTATATTGCAAGTGAAGCGCAATTTCTCCATTACGAAATTTTGTAACAAGATATCACAAAGTGATCAATTATTGAAAAAAGTTCATATTTCGGAAAAGTACGAGTGATTATATCTTTATTTGTTATGTTAATGTTTTAATTTTTTCTATGACTGCTCTTATTACATTATGGTTTACAATCGATATTTGATAATAAAATAATTATATACATACAGATTCATGTCCCACATTCCATTGTAAAACATCTGAGGTCACTTTATATTTATATCAATTATAACTTGAAGAGATGTCATGTCTATATTGTGATTTTCGCCAATAACTTTTTTCTTAATTAAAAATTTTCAAAATTAAAATATAAATAAATAATTAATGAAAAGATTTAAGTATCTATTTTGAGCTTTTTTTGAAGAAAGATGGAATTTTTTCAAAAATCAACCCAGGTTAGGTAAATAACCATTATAAAATTAAGAATTTAATTTGATTTTATTTAGAACTAATCAAAGATTTTAGTAGAAATCAATATTCAATTAATTAGTTATTTACCTAACCTGGGTTGATTTTTGAAAAATTCCATCTTTCTTCAAAAAAGATACTTAATTCTTTTCATTAATTAATTAAAAAAGGGACCCCACACTGAAAACTTTTTTTCAGTTTAGCCTGATTTTTTACTTTCCCTTCGAGTTGAAAGGGGTGAAACATCTGTTGCTTGATTTCTTATATATGTTGCATATTGGAGAGAGATTCGTCTGTTGCCATATCGGCCCGGCAAGCTAGTTAGCGCTTGGGTTCGATTCCCGAGGGGCGAAGCCCTCTGATGTGCAATGTAAAAATATTTCTGCTAAAATCTCTGATTCGTTCCTAAATAAAAATAAATTCACTTCTTAATAAATAAATAAATTATCTTTATTATTTTCTTTTAATTCTGTCTGTATGAATGCAAGGAGAAAGTTACGAGGTAGACAGACATTTTACTACGATTTTTTATGTATTAGGTATTTCATATGCATGATACTTTGTTGTAATTAATTAAGTCCTAAACTAATAGATATAAAAAGGTTAACGACTTAGGGATTTTCAGCAAAGGGCCAAGTTGATTGCTTCGAGGGGTGGTTTTCTTTCTCTTTCCCCAGGAAGATGTTTTGTCCTCTCGGCTGAATTCCTGTTGCTATTTCCAACTTGACGTTAAAACGACTGAAAATCTATTAAATGGGCTCTTAAAGAATCTCTTTCTGCCTGTTAGCAACCTCTCAATCTATTTGACAATAGAATTAGCTGTTTTTATCCCCGTTTCTTCTATGTTTCGGTGTACAACTTTTTGACACCCACCGGATGTTAGTCGATATAAACTTGCAAAGAACAAACGAGAGACGCTAATCAATCAAAGGCAACGATCCCACCCACCTTCAGTCCTTCCTGTACAGTTCTCTTTTGATGTATGATCTGAAGTTAGAGAGAATGGGAGGTTTTTTAAGGGTTTTGGGTGGATGGAATTGGAGGGTTGGGGCCTATAAAACTGCCTCGTCATACGCAATCGGTTTTGATTGAATCGATGCCAACATAACACATATCATTGCTGACGTGAAGAGAAACGCATTCCTGAGCGTTTCTTTTGACATCGTTCAGCTGGAATTCACTGAGAATGTAAAGGGAGGAATTTTCTTCTATTTTCATACCAATTGTATTCTAGCCAAAGAGTGAAAATAGAACTGAGTAACAATTTTTTGATATTTCTATTATTGTAAATATGTAAAAAAGATTCTGAATAGAGTGATACTTTTTTTTTAATAATAAAGATGAGAGAAGATACAAAGACTAGCCGAAATTTCATTGCTTACAGAAAATATTCTTCAAATAATTAGAACCTTACTCGGAGTAAAGGTATTTGTTGGGCAATTTCACCTTTAGTTTACCTTTATCGAGGGATTGGGATGGTCAATCTGTCAGTGCCTGGCATCTGATTGGCCATCCCAATCCCTCCAATTACCATCTACCGTGTGTTAGCGGTAAAAAGCATTTACTTTTGCGACATATAACCGGCCCCTAAGACCAGCATCGACACTTGGACCCCCACCAGCCTAGCAAATCCCCTTCTTCCTCTTTTCACGATGGAGGGGCTAACCCAAGTCTTTTTTTGGTGTAACTTCTTCTCTCATCAATTTCATTATATAAAAAATATGATTCAATTAAGATTAATCAGCAAAGAAATTTTACTCATGAAATAAAACTATACGTTTTTACTCCAAAAATTCAAACATTAATAATTGGTGTATTGTCTAGTAATTTCGAAAAAAGATTTAATAAACTACAGCTGAAATTGTTAAAAGAAATTGCCCCGTGAGGATCGAACTCACGACCTTAAGATTATGAGACTTACGCGCTGCCTACTGCGCTACCGAGGCTATATTTACCCTGTCCAGTTGGGGTGTTTTCCCCTGTGGACCGGTGGTAGAATAAGCCCACAGTATCCTCCTGCATGTATATAAAAACTTTGTACTCATATTTTTTTTTCTGGCTTAATAAACATCCTTTAAAACTAGTATCCCTGCTTGTCGAAGAAGGCGACTTAAATGGGGTTGGACCTGAGTTTAACAAAGACACTCGCTAAAAACTTCCCAGTTAGTTGTTGTGAATATAATTAATCAATTTTATACTTATTTCCAAATTATAAAATAGTAAGATATTTCCTCGAAAACATTCTTCAATTAATCAACACAATTACCAAAACAAATGAATAATAAATTTTCCAAAAAAAAAAACCTCTCAAAACATCAATCTCACTATCAAAATATATGACCTAGTGAAAAATCAATAAGTTAATTTTTTAAATCTCCATCAGTCACAATGAACTAGATTCTCTCAAGCTGTCCACAATTATAGCTCTATTAATAAATAAAAGTCATTAAGGATTAAGATATCTCACCCGTAAATGATATACACTGAAAATTATCTAAAAGCATGCGATTTTAAAATATGTCGTGTTAATTTTTTTTGTTGTATAATTTTTTCCTAAATCTAATATAATAGAGTCATTTAGGTATTATGAATCATACCTGAATACGATACCGTGAAAAGGGGGACAACGCAAGTGATCCCTATCGCGCTCTTAGAAAACTCGCAAAAGCAATCCGTCATCGTGATAAGCCCTGTCTATTTTTCCAAATAACCTTGCGACGATCATTTATTATTTTAATCAACAAAATGCAAATTGTGAAATAGTTTCGGCGAGATAAAACACAAACATGCCCTGTGGGTTGTTGGTTGTTGGCTGGTATAACCAAAAGGAAAGTTATCAGGAAAGGGATGAGCAGCAAGGGGGATGGATGGTGGGACAGCATTGTGAGGGTGAATGGAGAAGCGCACGCAGAGGGAGCAAGATTGTAAAAGTTACAATTGGTTAGGGTTCATGGGAAACTCATCACCTGTCCGTCACGACCAAAAGCCACCAAACCCGTTCACAATTATCGCGAAAGTTTACTCTTCTTCCACATACAATCTATTTAATATCTTTTCCCCATTTTTAACGGACTTCAAAAAAGGAGGAGGTTCTCTATTCGACTGATTTTTTTTTTTTTTTTTTTTTTTTGTGCCTATGTTACCTCATATCTCCGCCAATTGTGAACCGATTTTGAAAAAAAATTTGCATTGGGTCCAGTCTACCTTCCGATTGGTCCACTTCGATTATTATTGGTAACCATTGCTGAAGACATGGAGGAATCGGCTTAAAATCAAAAATAACGATCGATTCGTTCAATACTAGAGGAATAACCTTTCGCATTCCATTTGTGATGTTTTGACTATTAATGCAACCTCTACTGAAAACGTGGAAGAATCGACTTAAAATCAAAAAGACTAAATTCTTTTTTGGTAAACAACTCAAGCTTGGAATGCAATAAGGTTATTCCTCTAGTATTAGACAAGAATCGATCGTTATTTTTGATTTTAAGTCGATTCCTCCATGTCTTCAGCAATGGTTACCAATAATAATCGAAGCGTCAAAAATCTAATGTAGATTGGTTATTCCTCGACTAAATGAGAATTAATCGCTATTTTTGAATTTAAGTCAACATGGACTGCCAATAGCAAGTGCTATTTGATTAATAATAATATACAAAGTGAAATAAAACATATTAATATTTCAAATGAATTTGATAAAAGTTTAGCGATCCAATAAGTTTTAGTTGTATAATATAATGAAATTTTAAAAAAACAATCAATAAAATATCAGATATTGATTTCTTCTAAAATTGACCAAGATTTTATAATTTTATTTATTGATTGAACCGGTGCACTAATTTTCAGTTTCTAACTCTAACAGTTCTCTGATACAAAAACAGCCGAATCACTAAAATTTCCGAAAAAAATTGTTTTACTTGCAATGGTCATAACCAATTTTAAGACGATTAAAAAACATTTTTAATAGATTAAAGTAAAATAATATATATTTTAATAAATTTCTTTAAAATTGAATGAATAATAATAGTAATTTAAAAAATAAAAATAAAAATTAAATTAATTTATTTTGTTTCGGATTAAAAGATTGACCTGAACTTTCGGCGAGTGAAGAGCTCCCAAATTAGCTCTCCACACGTACCTCGACCATCAAGCGAGGAAGTCAATTAGTGTATCGGCCTTAATGGTTTACCATCACAAAAATCAACAACAATTCATAATAATAGTTTTTGTATTTGCATGAGGGAAGATCTCCATATCCGGGGATTATGGACTTCCACATTAAATTTCGTGGGCCTGGGGCCCAAAATCTGGAAGCGGGCCTTTTATTAGTGGAATAAGTAGGTATATGTTTTTGTATGAAGTGGAAAAAGTTAGTCACCCACCCTATGCCTATTTTTTTCTATAACATAACCCCTTAAAAAATATCACAGCCTCAGCTCGGGCCTCTTGCGGGACCCACAAGTGCTCCTGGACACCCCTTGTGGGGATCATACCGGGGACATCAAGAAATTATAACTTCCATCTTATTTCCGTAAACTTATACAGTCGACTCTCGATAAATCGAACTCTTCAACTGTTAACTTCGGTAAAAAAATGCTTGATACTCTCGATAACTCGAAATCCTTTTCGTATTATAACAAGAGAGGTAGAGAACGTTTATAATTCGAACTAGCTACTCCCTCTTTTATAATTCGAATTTTTATTTTTTAATTAGGTATGTTATTATCTATTGGAATTTAATGATATTAGCTATGTAATTTTTTTGTTCTTTTTTGCCGTTTTCATTATTTTTACTTTTTTACTTGAGCCTATATATAAAATTTATGTAATAGTCCAAGAGCTGGTGACACATTTTGACTACGGATTTGACCCAACTAGCAATAATGCGTAATAGTACCGTCTATGATAGTTGTACAGGGAATGGCCAGTCTGGCTGGCTAGCAGGTGGACAGGTAATGTTAAAAGGAAATTATAAAAATTATAATTTATAGTCAATTATAAACATAATATATTTCACTCCCAGACATTTGAGTGTAGGTGGGGACGTGAACCAGACAAATTCAGTGTATTTTTACAACATGAAAATAAAATATTTGATGCTATTTTATTTCATGTTGTAAAAATACACTTTGGGTGGTCTGTTCCACGTCCCACCACTCAAATGGTCTGGGGTGAATATATTATGTTTAGTACTGACTATAAATTATAATTTTTATAATTTCATTGTGGATCAAAATATTTTTTAACACATATGTATTTTTTACCGCACTCACACCATGCGCAGTACCTGGTCCACCTGCTACAGCCAGCCAGACTGGCCATTCCCTGTACAACTATCATCAAATCCGTAGTCAAAATGTGTCACCAGCTCTTGGACTATAAGCTCATACATATTTTCAAAAATATAATAAAACTTTAAAAATTCGAATTTTCAAGAAATTGAATTTTTCTTGTAGTCCCCTGGATTTCGAAAAATCGAGAGTCGACTGTATATTCAATTCAACTTTAAAGCAATTGACTATAATAAAATTAATATTTAGATACAAATTAAAACTTTGCTCAATCATTAGGCACTTTCTAATAAAATAATCATATAAAAAAATCGCTGATTACATCCCATCATTCCCTCATAAAACATCCCCTACCTACATATTTTATACTTTTTTAATCTAATTCTGTAATATTCTGTAACTGACTTTGCAAGAGATTAAATGAAATGCTGAATTGCTAGGTCTCTGACTGAGGAAATAAACAAAAGAGTTTGGATGGATTGTGGCTGTCAGTTGTTGTATATTTGCTTGATAATAAAGTTTTATTATATTTCACAAATTCAAAATTGGTGTAAATTATTTTACTCTTTAAAACGTAACAATTCATTTATTAAAAATTATTGTTGTTGTTTTATCTGCCTATATTGTCAGCTTGTCGAAAAGTATTTAAATATCGAAGTATCGAGCAGCCTTTACTTGTCACTGAGGCAACTCCTTGACTGGTCCTTCGTTGGTTTACCACTCACAAACCCAGAGAACTCGCGTGCCAAAGTGTTACCGTCAAACGCACACATCAATAGAGAGAGAGGGGGTGAAATAAGGGTGGAAGGATGGGAGGGTGGTTGTGGGGTTGCTGCTCAAACCTCTCTCAAACCGTCGTTCCGGTCGTATGGCTCTCAAACAAATGGCCTGGTCTTTAGTCTGTTACATTAAACAAATCATTTCAAGTGGAGATGCCAATATTGAGAGCCATTTTTCACTGCCTTTTTGTTTGCAGCAGCAGCCGCTCTCCTATAATTGAAAGTAAACATAATTTTCCAGAAAAAAATAAAATTAAAAAAATCACCGGGAGATGAATAAACAATTATTGAATAAAGATAATAAATGAAGAGCGAAAGAACAAAAAAAAGTTGTTTGTTTTTTAAGTAAACGTATAACTTTGTTTTTGTTTACTTTTGGATTTTTCTTTTTCAAAATATTTTAAGAGAGATTTTATATAACGTAAATGATCGTTACAACGTCAACTGAATCTTTCAGTTTATTTACTCATTCTCGAAATAAAAGAAATGAAAAAAATGTATTTTTTATGTAGATATCATGGCCCCGGGAGGATTATTTTCAGGGGGGTGCATTTGCATCTACACACTATACTAATAACTAATAAAATTTAAATAAATAAAGTTACTATAAATTGTTTATTTTAACACTATCCCAAATGAGGCTTTATAAAAAATAATTAACCTTTCTCTGATCATAAGGAAACGATCATCAGTTTCGAGTGTTTTTAATAAAGCCTCATTTGGGATAATTAATTTATAATAAAATTTAATTTATAATAGTGTATCCTTATAATTATAGGTAGACATATAATATTATACATTTATGTTATGTCAATTAAGCACGTCAAATTCAAATCGATTCTTAATTTTTTTGTTTATTTTCTTTCATGACAGGGGGTGCAATTGCACCTCCTTGCACCGCCCGACCGGCGCCCATGTAAAATATACATTTTTAATTTCTTTTATAAAACAAAAAATTAAGGAATAACAGTGACTCACAACATTTTTATAAATGCCCCTGCAAATCAAATTTAAAAATTAAGTTACACAAAAAAAAATCTTTTTCCGGACTATTTTTTCATTTTGGAAATAGATTCATTTGAAATTCCTAAATAAAACTCAAAACAAGTGAAAGAAAATATTTCAACAGAAGATAATTTCGAAAAAAGAATGAAAATTAAAAAAACAAAATCGAAATTTTTATTTTTTCTTCGATCATCGAAAAATTCATGTTTTGGAAAGCCGACTTCATTGTCAGGTTCGATCTGGCCATAGGGGGAATTCTGACCTTGTGTAAAGTCGCATCAGGGGGCCTTTTTCCCGGGTAGCTTTTACTGTTCCATCTCAATGTTAGTGATATTTTATTTTATTTATTTATTTTTTTACTTTTTTATAATGATATTGATGCAATATAAATTACAATAATAAGGTCCGAACTCTTGAGTCTGGGATGGGCCTCGTATCTTGAAAAGGCGGAAACTTCATGGATTAGGTCAGAACTGAAGGTATCTGAAAAGACTGAAGGTTATATGTGTCACCGGAACAGTCTTTATAAGTCATAGGGAAAAACAAGTTGGCGAATTGGCGTTTAGTTATTATCTAATTTAATCGTGAATGTTTGAAAATCGTGTATTTAGCCCAAATAAGACTTTAGTGGGATTGTTGATATTTCTTGATCTCGTCAGACCATAAGCCATGGAAGTACTATAAAATATGTTATGTGGCCATATTATGACAAACCATTCAAATGTTCTCATCGACCATTTTTTATATTTTTTTATTTTTTTATTTCCACTTAAATTTACAATCTGTCAGTTAACTTGCTTTTTAAGTAAATGATTTATTGAAGTCTAAAAACATGTAAGAAACCACCCAATAGTTGTAATCTATCTCTAATAATTACATTTAGCAATTATGAAATAAACTTTGATTAAGTCACTAAAACCTTGTAGGTATATCACTGGGTAAACACTTTTTAAGTCTTCTTTTCACAGGGTGGGATTAACAATCCTTTAAACATAACACTTGGCTGGTTCTCCAGCCTATCAACATAATTCTTATAATGTTTTTTAATTTCCTCCTTTATCCGAGGTAATATTCAGATCACGAGCGATGACAGAATTTGGGACGAACCAGGGGGCATCCACTATCAGACGGAGGACTTTAGTTTGAAAATGCTCAAGTATTTCGATGTTAGAATTAGCAGTGGAGCTCCACAACTGTATCCCATATGTCCAGACAGGCCTAAGTATGGCTTTATATAGTAGCAATTTATTTTCCAGAGTTAAACTCGATTTGCGTCCAATTAACCAATAGAGCTTACGTAACCGAAGTCCTAATTGTTTCCTTTTAGTTGTTATGTGTTTCTCCCATGTTAACTTTTGATCAAGATGCATTCCTAGATATTTTGCATCTTTAGCCTGCGGAAATTCTTTATTGTTTATTGTAATTGGAGGGCAGGAACCTCTGTTGTTAGTGAATTTATAATGATAGTTCTCTAAGATCTTAAAGGCTAACTCTGTGCAACATTGGATCCAAATCTGACAAAATATTCATATTATTAAAACTCCTAATTTTTGGTCCGATTTCATAATCGAATCAGCTCTTAATCTCAATATAAAATAATCAAATAATATTAGGTCTTGATACCTGTATTCTTTTAAGATCATTAAGCAGGTCAAGAAATTTGAACCACTGAAATTTAAGGATTTTTTTAGAAAACGGAAATATGAAATAAAGATTGCTTTTAAATTAATAAAAACTTCATTAACTTCATTATTTATTTATCTGATAGTGTGCTTCTAGTCTTAAACTCTAGAATTTAAAATCAGCAGTTTTTTTTTCAATACATTTTCGGAAGATTTGCCACTTTCTTCATGCGTCTAGCTATATAGTCTGGTATTTTGGAAAAGTCGGCTTTTTTATCTGAGCATATTTCATCAGAGTAAAAAATCTCAATATTATAAGAAAGTTTATTTTTTTATGTTGGGCCGCATGCGGCCCGCAGATCGTATGTTGGACAGCTTTACTTTAAAAAATATAGTAAGAGATGAATCTGAAAACACGTAAAGACCATTTTGATAAAATATTATCAACAAAATACTATATAGCGTTTCGACTTCTAGATAATGTGAAATTTTCAAGTGTTAAAAAATAATTTTCAGAAAACATTGAGCAATATAGGTAATAATTTGAAAAATAAAACAAACTGGCACAAGTATTTTTCATTCTACACCATTAAAAATCACGAAATCAACAGATGTTTGAGTAGGTAATATGATCCTGGCCCATAGTGCCCTCCAAAAATATTGGTCAGATCAGTTTACAGCACTTAAGTTTGCTTCTGTATCAGATTTTTTGTTTTCTTTTAGAGGCACATTTTCATCGTTTGTGACTCTCAATATTAAATTTCCATCTCAATCAATAAAATCATGATCTTAGATTACATTTTTGTTGAAAGGGTGAATTTCGGTTTCTGATCTGCGCACACAACATTTTCGCCAAGCTTAGGTCATATTCAAACAATTTCATATGCCATAAAAATTAGTTGACAAACGTATTAATTTGATTAAAAATATTTTAGTTGCAACTTTTATAATGAATTACTTAAGTACTATATAAAATAAAGAAAATTTTAAAAATTTAAGAAACTTTTAAAATTTAAAAATATAAAATTCTAGATAGGTTTCACAAAAAAATAAAAGACAAGATGCTTGACTGACTACATAGTTTTCTCTGGGAACTCCTGAAGATCGGCTCATATCCCGAATATATATAGAGTCATGCTAAACAAGCATCTTGTCTAATTTTTTTGTGAAACCCACCTAGAATTTTATATTTTTTAAATTTTAAAAGTTTCTTAAATTTTCTTTACTTTATTTAAAAATGTTTCCCCAAGAGCCCACACCATTTTTAACCGACTTCAAAAAAAGGAGGAGGTTCTCTATTCGATTGAATTTTTTTTTTTTTTTTTTTTTGTGCCTATGTTACCTCATATCTCCGCCAATTGTCAACCGATTTTGAAAATTTTTTTTGCATTGGGTCCAGTCTAGCTTCCAATTGGTCCCATTTTTTTCGATTTTTTTCATAGGTATTAGACCTTTTTTATTAGGTTTGTTTAGACCTAACCTCTTTGTTTATGAACCGATTTCGATGGTTCTTTTTTTATCCGAAAGGGGTGTCTTAGGGATGGTGTCATATTAATTTGGTCAAGTTCTGATGATATAATCACTATTAATAACATCACTAAAAAGAGAAAAATAAAAATTTTTAAGAAAAAAATAAAAACCGACTTCAAAAAATTAAATGCAACAAATATAAAAATACACTAAAAGGTATAAAATAATTATTATCTTATTTAGTTACAACTAAACGACGAAATATTAACACGAAATTACTTTTTGAAGTTAGTGCCAAACATATACCTTTTATGAATCGCATCGACGGATCTTACTTAGTACGTTTAGCGGGTACGCTCGCTTATAGGTATAGTTTGTTTGGCACCGACTTTAAAAAGTAATTTCGTGTTAATATTTCGTCGTTTAGTTGTAACTAAATAAGATAATAATTATTTTATACCTTTTAGTGTATTTTTATATTTGTTGCATTTAATTTTTTGAAGTCGGTTTTTATTTTTTTCTTAAAAATTTTTTCCTTAACAAAATTAAGTACTATATATTTTATAGCTGATAAAATTATTTAATTGAAAAGTTTTTATTTTCCTGAGAGTAGCAGAGTTGTTGAATGATAATGAGAAACAAAAAGATTGTCTTCTGCTTGATGTAAATAAACATACACATACACACATTTATATCAAAATTATATATCTTTATATATTATTTATTTGTTTAAGACTATAGCTTCGAAGACTTGGCCTTCATCATCAGTCTTTTTTAATTATAAATATTATTTTTCATGTGGTCAGTATTACATGAATATTGAAAATTTTTTGATCTTTTTACTTAGCCGAGAGTCAGTTAAAATTTTAACCCCCCGAAGAAGGACGGAATAAACCTTCGAAACGTCGGTTTTTGAATAAAAAAAGATAGCTATAATATCAGTCTTTTTTGAATTTTGGACTTCTTGTTAAACTCGACTCAATATTTATTTTATTAATTAACTTTGAAATGATGAATCAAATATGGATAATCGTGCCTTATCTGTTTTTGTTATCTTCTTGACTCCAGTAAAATTTTTAAAAAATCAGATCCGATGGAAGCCACTGTCTAGCCATTTATTGAGTTCATTTTTAGTTCACATGTGTAGTTTTTTAGTATTGAGATTAAAAGGAGATTAAATTTTCCAAGAACCTAAAATTAAGGATGGTATTCTTAAAAAATAAAACTTAATTTTTAATTTTACAGTGAAAGCAAAGATTTAAGTATCTTTTTTTGAAAAAAGATGGAAATTATTTCAAAAATCAACCCAGATCTAAAATATTAATAAATGAATCTATCTTTAAGGATCAATCATAGATTTTAGAGAAAATATTTTTACATTGCATATCAGAGAGGTTCGTCCCCTTAGGAATCGAACCCAAGCGGTAACTAAGCTTGCCGGGCCGTTAGCCGAACCTTTAAGACAAATCTCTCTCCGACATGCAACATATATAAGAATTATAGCTAAAGATTTTTCACTCCCTTCAACTCGAAAGGAATAATAAAAAATCAGGCTAAACTGAAAAAAGTTTTCAGTGAGGGGCCCTTTAATTTGAAAGTGAAAGCAAAGATTTAAGTAACTTTTTTAGGTGTCTTTTTTTGAAAAAAGATGGAAATTATTTCAAAAATCAACCCAGATCTAAAATATTTATCTTTATTTATCTTTAAGGATTTAAAAAATAAACTAATTGTTTTTTATATTTATTAGACTGGCTGGCAAGTGTACCGAATCTTGAAAAAGTTGAACTTTTACCTCTATATTTTTTTTTCTGATTTTTCTGTGATTTTTTTCAAGCAAGATCTGAACCTAGAAATCTTAAAATCTAGGCTTGAAAACACATTTATTTTGATACCAGACAAAGCAAGCTTTAGAAAACTTTTCATTCTTGGCTTGACATCGTCTTTGCAGACAAATTGAATTTTTTGGATAAATTTAAAAGCTACCCATGCTTAGCCTACCGAGTAAAAATTCATCATCATCATCATTGAGTATACAGTCCTAAGACTGGTTTGATGCAACAATCCGTCTCCACTCGACTCTGCCCCCGCCAGCTGTTTGACCTCTCTAAATGTCTGGCATCCCATATCCCCAATTATTTGGTTGAAATATTCTAATCTGGGTCTTCCCCTTCCCCTTTTCTTTCCCACCTCCCCTCCAAGATATCCCTAAGCAGTCCCCCATGTCTCAGTGTGTGCCCCATCATCTGACCTCTTCTCTTCTTCAGACTCTTCCACAAGGTTCTTCTTTCTCCGATTTTTCCAAGAACTTCTTCATTTGTAATTTTATCCATCCATTTGATATTCATCATTCTTCTGTAGCACCACATTTCGAAAGCCTCTAATCTCTTTCTCTCAGCTTCTCTAATTGTCCAGGTTTCACACCCGTACATGGCTATGCTCCATACATGTCTTCAATAGCAACTTCCTGTTTTCTAAGCTGATTGAGGAGGAGCATAGTAGTTTTTGATTTGAATTAAACCCCATTATTAGGTTTTCGAGTAAAAATTATAAAAAATAAAATAAATAAATAAAATAAAAAAATATCAAAATCAGCTTTACTTTGTAAAAAAAAATATCTATATTTATGTCACAATTGAATAATTAAAAAAAATAGTACCTATGTAATTATTAGTTTATTTCACGTGTTGATAATTAAAAATAATGTTGATAATTTTATTTTCAGAAAAAGAATTCAACGAAATAGATAATTCGGCCGAGCGCGGCTTATCACTAACGGGACATTTGGCCAGCAGCGCGCAATCAGTTGAGCCGCTTTCTTTCTTATGGTAAACATCACAGTGCTAAACAAGTAAGTTATTTCACTATTATTAATTAATATTATTAATTATATATTTATATTGAATGATAATGTATTAAATTCTATCATTTCAGAATTGTTCACGTTCGTTTCGAGTATTGGAATGCTTGGACCTCGCTTTTTCCATCTACTCATCGACGAACTCTGGACAAGGTAGGCTTTTCAACTTTTTTTTTAATATATAGGCCTTATCTCTCCTTTCAAAGTATATATTTTTAATTTACCATACAGGGTATGGTCATGTATTTTAATCGTGGATGAAAAATGTTGTATTTGGTTCGTTTTTTTCGAAATATATAAAAAAACGGCTTAAACTAATTTAATAAAAATAATAATAATAATAATAATAATCGAAACCATGGCGTTTCGGTCTACAAAAAAGTCTTAAAGAATGAATATCGAAAAAGTTATATTTTACAAGATATTAATTATATTTTCATAATGTTTGTTAGTACGTTAGGACGTCAATAAGTTATCAAATGTGTACTCTGTAGCTCAAAAAAATAGTGTGATACAAAAACGAAATTTCACTTGTAGTATTTTAGTATTGAGCTGATTATATTTAAGATGAAATCAAACCCAAAATTAAGGTGGGGGTTCTTAAAAAATTAAAATTATAAAATTTTCAAACTAAAAAAAAAGTGGAATTTACTATGAAATGGTGCTACTTATAATAAAAAAGTCATTATTTCTTTCTGAGACCATAATGAGGAGGGTGGGTGTTTAAAAAGAGAACTATTGTATTATTATATTTCCCAGACCCTTTGATATGTTTTGTAAGAAATTTCTCATATGCTCCCTATATACAATTACAAAACTAAAAATAGGTTAAAATAAGTAATACAAAAGTTATACAAACGATTATTTATTAGAATCACAAATATGCAACAAAAACTTTATTCCAACAGAATATAAAAATTCATATATTATAAATAGCCTTCGAGAATTTGCAGCCTACGAAAATTTGTCGATCGCCGCAGGCTATTAGCCTTGCTATCCTTATTAGAAATCTGCTCCTGGTGAAGGGGTTCTTTTAAATAAATAAATTATAAAATGTTCAATCTAAAAAAACCAAATTAGCTGAAAATTAATATCAACAGGTTCATTATTTAAAAAAATATATGTAATTATTTTTTAGGGTATCACAATGGCGGGGGGGGTGTAAAAATTAGAATTATCAATTAAATTACTAGAAATTACTAAAGATAGTAACCCAAGGGGGGGGGTCAAAAATAATTAAAATGATAAAATTTTCAAACAAAAATACTAGAAAGCTATATTTACTCTAGAAGAGTCTCATATTTAAAAGAAGATATGATTAATTGGTTTTGTTAAATAAGAATGGTGTCGGTTTTTGGTGAAACATATTTAAATAAAGTAAAGAAAATTTTGAAATATTTAAGAAACTTTTAAAATATAAAATACTAGGTAGGTTTCACGCAAAATAAAAGACAAGATAATAAACTGATGTGGTCATCCAGATAACTTTACAATACCCCTGCCCCCTCTCTTATATTTTATATTTAACAAGATAATTTATCATCATTTTCAAAAGAACCCCTCCTCGTATTACTTTTGAGATCATTATCAATTATTAGTTGAATAAAAGATTTCACTGTCGATGGTAACAGAATTGTTTTTATTTTAGGTTAAAAATAAAATGAGAGAGTCTTCTGTTTTTTAATTAAAAATTATTTTATTTAAAAAACAGAAGACTCTCTCATTTTATTTTTAACTTAAAATTATCAATTAATCAAAGTAAAGAAAATTTTAAAATATTTAAAAAACTTTTTAAAATTTAAAATACAAAATACTAAGTAGGTTTCAAAAAAAAATTAAAGACATGATGCTTGTTTAGCATGACTCTATAAAGCATATCTTCAGGAGTTCACAGAGGAAACTGAATACAAAAATACTGTAGGTAGGGCGTTATAAAGTCATACTAAACAAGCATCTTGTCTTTTATTTATTGTGAAACCTACCTAGTATTTTATATTTTAAATTTTAAAAAGTTTCTTAAATATTTCAAAATTTTCTTTACTTTGATTAATTGATAATGAGCTCAAAAGTAATACGAGGAGGGAGCTCTTTCGCAAATGATTATTTTGATAAATATAAATTATAAGAGGGGGGCATGTGTATGGTAAAGTTATGTGGATGGCCACATCAGTTTATTTATCGTTAGTTTGTTATTAAGGCAGGTCCAAAAATTACGTCACACGAATTTCAAGATTTTTAGACTCCCTCACCTTGTGTAACATTCTATCACATTTTCATTGAGCCTCCTCTGTATTGTGACGTCACACTATCACTTTTATACCCTAAAATTAAAAATATTTGATTTTTGTGATATCACAATTTTGAGAAACCCCGGGCCTCCTGTCCCAAATCTGAGATGCCCCCTCTCCCCTTGGACGTCCTGATCGCCTCCGCGCTTGCAGGACTGGGTGTTGCCCACCGAAACAAAATAGAAAAATATAGGGGCAACTCCAGTCTGGTGTACAATATTGCGGAGCGATTTGGCGTCGGGGCAGGCTCGGTCAGGGTCGAGGCCATCACACTCTCGTGGAAGGGAGTGTGGTGGCATAAAGCGGTGGGGCCCCTCATCGCCCTGGGCGAAAAACAATAAACAATTTGACATATAGGGCGATGAGGGGATCTCTCCTTAATTTTTACACTTTCAGCAGAAGAACATATAGAGCGGGTGGCGTATGATTATTAATTGTAAATACAAAAAAAAAAAAAGAAATGTGAAATGTGAGTCAGGATTAATCCTGGCTCTCTCATCCACCCGCCCTGAATCTGAATTTATTTTTTCTGAAGCTGAAGGTGTGAAGTTTGTGTAATGAACTTTATCTTTGTAAGAGGCGGCCCGCTCCTCGGAGGCCTAATAAACAAAATGTGACGTAATTTATTTACAGTCCCTAAGTGAAAATTCTTGGTTTTCACTAAGCACTATAGATTTTTTCATTCTCTCTATTAAAACAAAAATATATCGGTTTATTGGTAGTACTAGGTACAGTTGTACACTGTACTCTCATTTCCCCATATCTCTCCAAGCTTTGCTTAATCGAGTCTTTTTTAATACCCATATGACCGATTTGCTACATCAAATTGCCATTTCAATTAATTCGACTAGTATCTACATCAAAACGTCTCTATATAGTTCATTTACATGCGAGGGTGAATTTATTGCAAGCCGCTTTAATGACCTTTTACTGTTCTATGAGAAGGGCTATTGTTTTCACTAGTTAATAACCAGTTATCAACACTTTACTCACGAATATAATGCAATTTAAAATATATAATTCGATAGGGATAAAAAAAGACAGAGGTTTAGCAATTGTATTTTTTGATTCATTATTACTTAATCCTAAAACTTTTGTTTTATGTTTACGGTAGATTTACTTTGCTGATTTTTCATTTGTATATAAAAATTTAAAAAAAACATGCTTGTTGAGTATCAATTAATAAAGTAAAGGGTGTGTAGTTTCACAGTGAATGAAATAAAACTCAGAGGTTTATACAAACTCAATATATTTCGGATTATTAGTCCATCGTCAGGAGATCACAGCTTAAAACTAATAATAATTGAACGAGCGATCACAATTTTTAACATCTAAATCAAAAGTACCAATATAACAAAATATAACATTCAAATCATGCATACCAATATAACACAAGAAAAACATCAATAAAATTAAAATTAAAAAAAATTTTACAAAATTTTTATTTTTTAATATAAAAATATATAAATATAAAATAATCTAGGTAAATGAATATTAATATAAATAAAAAAAACCTTTAATTATAAGTATAAATATAAATGTTCTACAATTAAATTAGAAAATAAAATTAGAAATTTTAAGTCATAAACACAAAATTAATTATAATAATATTTCATTCACTGTGAAACTACACACCCTTTACTCTATTAATTAATATCATGTTTCACCTAAAACCTACACCACTTTCTCTAAGTAAAACTTGTTGAGTATTTTGGGGATCAATATGAGTATCTTTATTGAACAATTCATAATGAAATTAGATAATTAATTTGTATTTTTGGAGTTAAATAAAAGGCTTATTTTTTAGAAGTTTTTTATTTAAATTAATTTAAATGGTGGTTTTTAATTTATCCAAATATTTCGGAAATTTTCACAATATTCCTTCTTCAGTGGACCTCACCCAAAAATCACCGCATTTGCTCACTCTTCAAAATTCGAACACAGGGCCTTAGAGACATTTCATTTTATCATTTTTAATTCTGCCCTCAAAAAACTCTGCCAATAACAATTTTTAATTTCTTTTTTGATGTTTTAAGGTAGTTGTTTTGCGACAATACTATCAAAAATTCAATGCTAGAGTATATAAACAGACAATAAGGATTCATAATTCATAATCCCAAAACTTTTTGTTGTTTATGTACCACTACTAGTTAATTCCGTGCTCGTTTGACAAATCTGGCAACACTGTCCGAGCTTGTATATATTTTATCATAGAAATTTCAGATAGAGTACATTATAAAGGGAGATTTATAAAACAAAAGTTCTTAATAAGCCATTGAAAGCTGTTGTGACAATGACTGAAGCGAAAAAACGTCAATAAAATTACTAAAGTTAATCCATTTTTTAGGTTAAATAAATGCGTTGTTGCCAGCTTGTTTTTAGTGTAAATTTTTCATTATTTATTCCTTATTATCTCACAAACTGTGTTGTAACTATGAATTAAAATTTTCTTAAACAATGTATTAGTTATTGTTGGTTTAGTTTTTTATAACAATAGTAAGAAGAGTTTCTTAATTATAATTAAATATGTATGTAAACTTTCAGATATCCCGTATAGTGCAATGTATAATAGTTTTTAAGGAATTTGGTGTTGGTACTTGGTGAAACATTTTTTAAAATTATTGGATAAAAATACTTGGTAGGTTTCACATTAAGATATAATTAGAGTCAACCGAAATAAAATTAGCTCTCTCAAATAAAACGAATATACTAAATAATCAATTAGAAGTTAAAAAAAGTACAATCATTGATTACATTCTTTAAATATTTGCAAATTTGTTTTGTGTGTAAATTCTCATTTCTCAGAAGACCATTCAAAATTAAACAAAATAGACTTCTCCCTCCACTAATTTTAAATATTTACCCTTTTGTTATCTTAAAATAAATTTTACCATTGAGTTGTATTCAAATTCGAAATCCTCTTTCTCAAAAGGCCATTCAAAATTAATCCAAAGTAGACTTCCTACCTTTTCTCCCTCCACTAATTTTAAATATTTACCCTTTTGTTATCTTAAAAAATAAATTTTACCATTGACTTGTATTCAATTTCGACCTATTCAGGTCAGTTACTTTCTGTATCTCCTGAAGATGGGTTAGTCACCCGAAATATATATATCGAGATTAAAGATTCTCTAAAAATAAATTCGTTTTATTTTTTTATATCTTAATGTGAAACCTACCAAGTATTTTTATCCAATAATTTCAATGTATAATAGTCTGAAAAACTCTATCTTTGGAATTTAATATCTTTGAAATTATATTGTTCTTAAATTTCCTTTTGCCACCAATCGATCCAGAAGTATTTAAATAATAGTCTGTCTAAATTTCAAAAAAAATCTTAAGTAAACCCATATGGTGAAACAACTACCTTAACAGACAAGTCAAAATAGCAAAATTTATATTTTTATTCTATTTGAATTTGTTTACGGCTTCTTGTAAGTAGAGAAATAGCTGGAGTCAACTCTAATAAATAATCTGTGATATAATTTCATTTATTCTTGATAGCTGATAAAAAATTATTTTATTCTTGTTCTTAAGATAGTATAATTAGCTAAGTGTTAAAATAGATCTAAAATGTTCTGAATATTGTCCCTGAACAAAAAAGGTTAACATCCTTTGGGAAGAATTAGTGATTTTAATTGAATATGCAATTTTGAAAAGGGCAAATGTCTGAAAATTGAAAATGTTCAGGAATGAAAAAAAAAACTAGTTATTTATTTTCTAAAATAGTGTAAAATTTATAAAATTTATTTTTGAGTTACATTTTGGGCTCAGTAAAATCAATACCAGAGTTGTGCCTTTTTCAGGTGCAGGGAAGCTTTTAGATTACATTTATATGAAAAAGTTTATTTGTCAAAATATGCGAGATGTGCCCTTTTCGAAATTGCACATTCAATTAATTTGAAAATATGCCGTAATAGTATCTATAAAAAAAAAAAAAAAATTCAGTCGAATAGAGAACCTCCTCCTTTTTTGAAGTCGGTTAAAAATAGAAAATTACTGAAACTATTCTTCTATTCACTATTACCTAGCGATTCAAGAGAGGCGCTAAGGGTTGGGTCTTATCTTAGGGCCAGTTGTATATCCGTTTGTAAAGTCTTTGTTAAACGATCAAACTTTAGTATTCACCAAGTACCCGGCCGGATGGCCCCAATCAGATGACACGCACTTTCATCTGATTGGCCATCCGGCCGTGCACTTGGTGAATACTAAGGTTTTTTTTATAATGATATTGATACAAGAAGAAGTTGCACCAAGAAGGTACAACCTCTGTAGTCCGTGGTGGACCCTTGTAACGTGAAGATAAGGGGAGGTTTAGAGATTGGGTAGCAGTCGAAGGTATCTGTGGATGCTGGTCTTGAAAGATTGAAGGTTATAAGTTGCTGGAAAGACGGTTGGAGGAAAAGAGTTCCAGTCTCTAGATGCCATAGGGATAAACGAATTGGGAATGCGTTTGTTCGATTAGTATCGTAGGGGTGTTGAATCTTAGAAAATCGTGTATTTCGAGCAAATGAAGCCTTTGAAGGGATTATTGATTTTATCTCGTCACAACAAAAGCCATGGTAATATCTATAAAAAAGAGAAAGGGCGGAGGACAGATCTACGATGGGCCAGGGAGTCGAGAGTGTCAGTTAATGTAGGATCGCCTATCAGTCTGATAGCTCGCCTCTGAGTTGCATCTAGGGTATTAAGAGAATACTTGGAGGCTCCTCTCCACAAATGCGAGCAATATTCAAGGCAGGGGCGAATTTGAGCCTTGTATAATATAAGGAGTTGAGTGGGGGTGAAAAATCGTTTGGTTCGGAAAAGAAAGCCAAGCTTACATGCTGCAGCCTTTGCTACTGAGATAATATGGTCATTCCAGAGAGGTCAGAACCTAAGGTGACACCTAACATTGATATTTTATTACGGAATTCCAATGAGCTCGAATCAAAGGAAATGTCCGGAAGTTTCCTATCTGCGCGCCTAGAAATTAGGCAGCATTGTGTTTTGCTAGCATTAAAGTTTACCAAATTGTGGGATCCCCATTTTTTAAGGATGCTTAAATCTGAATTTATTGAGGAGGCTATGTTTGCGCGATTGTCTAGTAAGGATTGAGCGTTGTGGAGGGTGCTATCGTCAGCGTAACAATCTATTGGATAGGTTTGACCGTTTGTCAACTTAACACAGACTTTACAAACCGACATACAACTGGCACTAAGTCTGATAATTCGTTTTTGAATTTCATCTAGAGGGGCAAGTATCAAGTGAAAGATGTGAGGATTCTGTCCACGCATTAGAGCTATATTCAAAAAAAGGGGTGAATTTGGACATTTTAGAGGGTGAGAAGCTGTTGGGGCATAAAAAATTGTCTGGATTTGAAAAGTAAGTCAAGCTTTCTTGCTGTATATTTTGTCACAGAGAAAATATACTTATACAGCACAGTGAGAACAAATTTTCACATACTTCAGAGCGTTTGATCCAAAGAGAATATCTGAAAAAATTTTACGCTTGCGCCTAGAAATGTCTAAATTATAGAAGATGTTTACTATTTAAATCCCTTTTATTAGCTGTGCAAATTAGTTGTATAAAAGGTTATATTTTTATAAAAAGCCACATTTTTAATCAAATAAATCAAAATTCTTGTAGAATACTTTTAATGATTTTTTCAATTAAACCATCACTGATTCTTCCAACTGACAAATTGATTTATTTTTCAATAAAATCTCACTTATTTAATGTCGTATTTGATAATTAAAAATTAATGAGATCATCCCCTGCTTGATGGATATAAACATATACATTAAAGATATATTATATATATATATATATATATATATATATATATATATATATATATTACATTATACATTGAGATTAATAGCTGATAGGATTTTGTGCATATCGACCCAAAATTAAGGGGGTGGAAGGGAGGTTAAAAATTGCCAGGTTGTATGGTAAAGTCAAGTGGATGGCCACATCACAACACGTCAGCTTATTTTGTTTGAAAATATTATAATTTTAAATTTTAACCCCCCTCCCCCTTAAATCTGGGTCGATATGCACCAAAATCTAATCGGCTCTTAATCTCAATGCACCAAAACTACGTCTGAACTTTGGCTTTGATATTCCCACTAGTTTTTGAGCTAGCTCTTCCACAACAATTTGGTAACTCACAGACTAACAGACTAACAAAATAACAGAATAACAGACTAAGAGACATTTTGATAAAACAGTTATTATCTCGAAAAATATAATTTTTTCGATGTTCACTTATTAGAACTTTTTTGTAGACCGAAATGCCAGGGTTTCGCGCAATTTTTTTAATCAAAATAGTTTCAGCCGTTTTTGAGATATTCTGAAATAAAGAAGCAAAAAAACCACTTTTTTCATGCACGATTACAATACTTAACCATACCCTTTATGGTAAAGTAAAAAAGTATTGAATATGTTTTAGCTACATGCTTAAGTTTCAAGTTTACATTTCTTTTTTATCTAAATGTGAAATAGGCTTTAAAAGTGATAATTCGGTATAATCTAAATATTAAACAATTATTTATAAAAACCGAGAGAAATCCTGAATTTTCTATAGAGGTGTGTGGATCGTTGTTTCGTTTCCAAGTGTGTTGTTTGTTTTTAGATAAATAGAGCTTTATTTGACTAGCTTTGTGTATATGTGTGACTGTGTTGGAAGGCTGAGGGGGCTTTCGTTTACTATTTGTGTTTAGAGTTTCAAAATACGGTGGTAATATTTCGGACGAAAGGGTTTGTTGGCCTTTGAGCGATTTTTCAATCCATTCCTACTAACCCTCTCATAGGCTTGGAGTTTAACACAAACAAGGTGATCCATAAATCATACAAGATTAACAAAAAAAAATCATCATCTTAAAATATACAAAAGCTAAACCCTAATTTTTTTCAAATACCAAATCAAACAAAAAAATCTTCGTGTTTATTGAACTGAAATTGGCGGATAAAATAAAAACATTTTCAAATAAGCTGACGTGTTCTGATGTGGATGGACATCCACTTGACTTTACCATACAACCTGGCCCCTCTCTTATATTTAATATTTAATAAAATTATTTATAATCATGTAGGGGAGGGTGGTTAGTTTTTCCATTTTTAGACTCCTGGGGGCCCACTGATTATATATACAAAATTTGGTTGAGTTTGGTAAAAGAGCCTAGATTTTCATTTTTTGACCTTACCCCTCCCCATTTCGGGCGGTTAGTTTTTGCATTTTAGACTTCTGGGGTCCCACTGATTATGTATACAAAATTTGGATGAGTTTGGTAAATGGCCAAGATTTTCATTTTTGACCCTATACCCCCTCCTCATTTTAGGCGGTTAGTTTTTGCATTTTTAGACTTCTGGGGTCCCGCTGATTATGTATACAAAATTTGGTTGAGTTTGCTCAAATGGCCTAGATTTTTAATTTTTAACCTCCCCTATACCCCACTTAATTTTGTGTCGATATGCACCAAAATCTAATGAGCTCTTAATCTTAATGGACCAAAACCACGTGTGATATTTGGTTTCGATATTCACACTAGTTTTTGAGCTAGCTCGTCCACAAAAATTTGTTAACGCACAGGCTAACGGACAACCAGACGGACAGACTAACAGACATTTTGACAAAACAATTGTTATCTCGAAAAATATAATTTTTTCGATGTTCACTTAATAGAGCTTTTTTGTAGACCGAAATGCCATGGTTTCGCTCAAATTTTTTAATCAAAATAGTTTCAGCCGTTTTTGAGATATTTCGAAAAAAAGAAGGAAAAAACACTTTTTTCATGCACGATCACAATACTTGACCATACCCTGTATGGTAAAGTAAAAAGTAAAATTTTTGCTTATTATGGTGATTTGTGAATTTTTTATCGGCGTACGGGAATTTGAAACCTGACACAAAGGGAAAGTTTAAAAATACTAATTTGTTCTGTCAAATTTCAGCTTGTCAGATACAAGCGTTCAATTGTTCCCATATAACAATTTGATTTTTTTTCTACATTTTTTTTAATATGAATCTCTGAAGCTAGAAAATCCAAAATTTTGAGATATTTAGAGAAAACGCAATTTTTTCGCATGATTATAAAGTAGAAAATCATAGTCCCATTTCTTGATTTGAACGGTACTTGATTTACATGTTTTTGCTTTTACCCCGTTTTTAAATTATATATTTTGCAGTAAAAGTCCGTTTTTTAGAAAGGACGGGTCCTTACTAGTTAATACACGTTTCACTGAATACCTTTGTGGCAACTAGAGTTTATTGATGTTGGTTGAGTTTGGTTCAAAGTCTAGAATCTTCATTTTGCTTGCCTCATTTTTAACCGACTAAAAAGGAGGAGGTTTCTATGACTATGTCTCATATCTCCGCCAATTGTCAACCGATTTTGAAAAAATTTTTTTGCATTGGGTCCAGTCTAGCTTCCGATTGGTCCCATTTTTTTTCGTTTTTTTTCAATAGGTATTAGACCTTTTTTATTAGGTTTGTTTAGACCTAACCTCTTTGTTTTATGAACCGATTTCGATGGTTCTTTTTTTATCCGAAAGGGGATGGCTTAGGGATGGTGTCATATTAATTTGGTCAAGTTCTGATGATATGATCACTATTAATAACATCACTAAAAAGAGAAAAATAAAAATAATTTTTAAGATTATAATAAAAACCGACTTCAAAAAATTAAATGCAACAAATAAAATACACTAAAAAGGTATAAAATAATTATTATCTTATTTAGTTACAACTAAACGACGAAATATTAACATGAAATTACTTTTTGAAGTTAGTGCCAAACATATACCTTTTATGAATCGCACTCGACGGATCTTACTTAGTACGTTTGGCGGGTACGCTCGCTTATAGGTATAGTTTGTTTGGTACCGACTTCAAAAAGTAATTTTCATGTTAATATTTCGTCGTTTAGTTGTATACTAAATAAGTTAATAATTATTTTATACCTTTTAGTGTATTTTATTTGTTGCATTTAATTTTTTGAAGTCGGTTTTTATTTTTTTTTTTTAAATTATTTTTTAGGTCTTTATTTTCAAAATGAGGCCAGAAGTTCAAAAATGAAGATTCTAAACCTTTGAACCAAACTCAACCAACTTCAGTAAACTCTAGCTGCCACAAAGGTATTCAGTGAAACGCGTTTTAGCTAGTAAGAACGCGTTCTTACTAAAAACGTGTTTTTTACTGAAATATATATATACATTAAGTATACACTCATTTCAAAAACGCAAATATAGCTTTTTGAATTTTTTGAATAATTTTTATTATTTTAGTACTTATATTTTATTGAATTCGGTTTTATTTATGGTGTTAATTAAGGAATAGTTGCATAGGCTATAAAGTTTAATGAATACTAGTGAGAATATATTAAATACTAAAATAATTTAAAATTTTATTCATATCGTTTTAGAAAATGAATAAAAAGGTTTATTACAATATTTATTTTATTTTAATTTGTTCCTTTCTTTTTATACTAAATTTATGGTTATTAGTTTGTATATGGTTTGGATTATGTTTGTTGTTGTTTCAAAACTAAAACTAACTATCATATAGTGTCCATTGGAAACTCATGTCTCTGCTATTAAGAGGATACGGATGTATAAATACAATTTATGAATCATTTATGAAAGTTCTGAAACTTGAAAATTTCAAATACATTTCCCAACTCCAATTATTATCTAATAATTATATTATTTGAACTAAATTTATTCGTTAAAAAACATAAAACTATAAATAATAGTAGCTGTTCACAATAGTCCATGCAAATTACGTGAAAAAATGGCATAAACAAGAAATAATTCTCGATAAAGATTTTATTGATGGAATACTTTATTGGTACTCCAAAATTACTACCCTAAGTTTTCTCCCCAAATCTGTGTTGTGAAATTTTTCTACGCGCCTCAAAATGAGAAAATTTCGGAGATTTTTCAGTTTTCTTGAAAAACTCTAAAACATCTTATCAAATCAAAAACATATCTATTAGATAAATTAAATCTCTTTAAATTATGCGTAAAATGATAACAATTTTATCTATTTATGTTAAGTAGAACCGTTACTAGCGTCGTTCAAAAACAGCCCCGGGATCACTTTTGAATATCCCTAAAACTCGTACTTCTTTCGATTTTTCCACATTTTGACCATGAAGGAGCACATTTTCGACAAAGACAACTCTTTACATTTTTAAACTAGATTAAATTTGCTACAATTTAAACAAAGGTTCATCTTAATTAGATAATGGTAACCCGTACCGAAGTGAGGTTGAAGTTTACAGTTTTGAGATTTCTATTTCATTCTCTAGGAAGTTTTATTTACTTAAATGTTTACTTGGTCCACTTTTTGATAAAACTCTTAGATTTATAGATATTCTATATTTCCCGGACAGGATATGATCCGAATCCTCAAAAGAGTCATTGAAAATGCTGGATATCTATAAATATAAGGGTTTTATCAAAAAAGTGGTCCAACTAAACATTCAAGTGAACAAAATCTACTAAAAAATGAGGAAAAAAAATCAAGTTTTTAGGATTAGTGGTTTTTATTGTATTTTAAGAAGGAAAAACTTCGGTTTTTTAAAAAAAAACCCTGCAAACTTCAACCTCATTGCGGCACAGGTTACCATTATCCAATTAAGATGCCTCTTTGTTTAAATTGTAGAAAATTTAATCTAGTTGAAAAATGTATAGAGTGGTCTTTGTCGAAAACGTGCTCCTTCTTGGTCAAAATGAGGAAAAATCGAAAAAAATACGAGTTTCAGGGACATTCAAAAGTGATCCCGGAAGCTGGTTTTTGACAGACTCTAGTACAATTTCTATTTGACCTAAATAGATGAAATTTTCATCATTTTACGCGTAATTTAAAGAGATTTAATTTATCTAATGAATATCTTTTTGATTTGATAAGCTGTTTTAGAGTTATTCAAGAAAAACTGAAAAACTCCGAAATTTTCTCATTTTGAGGCGCGTAGAAAAATTTCCACAACACGGATTTGGGGGAAAACTTATGAGTAGTAATATTGGAGTACCAATAAAAGTATTCTAGCAATAAAATCTTTACCGGGAATTATTTCCTGTTAAAATCGTAATTTGCTTGGACTAACAGACATTATTATTTTTAACCGACTTCAAAAAAGGAGGAGGTTCTCTATTTGACTGAATTTTTTTTTTTTTTTTTTTTTTTTTTTGTGCCTATGTTACCTCATATCTCCACCAATTGTGAACCGATTTTGAAATTTCTTTTGCATTGGGTTCAGTCTACCTTCCGATTGGTCCCATTTTCTTCATAGGTATTAGACCTTTTTTGTTAGGTTTGTTCAGGCCTAACTTCTTTGTTTATGAACCGATTTCGATGATTCTTTTTTTATTGGAAAGAGGGTATCTTAGGGATGGTGCCATATCAATTTGGCCAAGTTCTGATTATATGATCACTATTAATAACATCACTAAATAGAGAAAAATAAAAATAATTTTTAAGAAAAAAATAAAACCGACTTCAAAAAATTAAATGCAACAAATAAAATACACTAAAAGGCATAAATAATTATTATCTTATTTAGTTACAACTAAACTACGAAATATTAAGATGAAATTACTTTTTTAAGTCGGTGCCAAACATATACCTTTTATTATGAATCGCACTCGACGGATCTTACTTAGCACGTTTGGTGGGTACGCTCGCTTATAGGTATAGTTTGTTTGGCACCAACTTCAAAAAGTAATTTCATCTTAATATTTCGTAGTTTAGTTGTAACTAAATAAGATAATAATTATTTTATACCTTTTAGCGTATTTTATTTGTTGCATTTAATTTTTTTGAAGTCGGTTTTATTTTTTCTTAAAAATTATGAAATAGAGATTTTTCCAATTTCTGGAGATAGAACTCGATTTCTATTAAACCTTATAAATTCAATTATTTGAAATTCAATCAAAAAACTCACCTTATTTACCATTATTTAATGTTTTTCGTCATTTAATTAAACAGCGCCGTCGAAACATTTCTGTTAATTATTTTTAAAGTAAAAAAAAAGAAAATCACAAAATAATGAATTTGAAATGAATATTCCGAGAATTCCCGTCAAGATCTACGTTGACTGTTTTGTTATTAAATCCAGATTATATATCCTCTTTAGTTTTCTCGAGCAAATTCTTTTTCCCTGGATATTATATATTCATTCGTGTTGGGGTGCTATAAAGATTGCAAAATTAATCTCGGTTTAAATTAATCACAGCGAAAATGTCCCCGGTGCTGTTGCCAAGAGCCCTTGTGTTGCGTTGCGTGTTGGGGTCTTAAATTAGAAATTAGCTGAGCTTTATTGAAGGGCAATTTAATCCGGGCGCAAAACTTGACAAATGCTTGAAGAAAATCAAAACGGCTGAAAAAAATGATGAAAAATTTAATGAAACTTTCGCTAGAATGAGATTTTCTATTATATTTAGGTTATAGAAATGAATTTAGAATTTAAATTAATTAAAGAAAAAAGTACTCCTAAGAATATATATTAAATATTTGAGGGAAGAAACAAAATCTTAAATGTTCAGCGTTTGGACAAACCACCCAAGATAAATTTAGAAAATTATGGTAATTGATATTTCTAATGTGTCTTATTAGGGGGCCCTTATTTTGGCTATTTTCGAATTTTTACGCAGACACTTTTAACAATTTCAAAATTTGGCGGCACACTAACAATAAAATTTTAAAATAAAAATAATTTTGTCAAAAAAATTATTATTAAAAAAAAACGAATCATGCCTTTGAATATGTTTTATTTAAGTTTGAGAACACAATACTGCATAGCAAATATATAAATTTATAAATTCAACCACATAGCAAGCAAGTAAATAGCAAACTGAACAGAATTTGCGTGCAGCAAAATCGACTCAACCCCTAAACGCGCATACAAAGTACATTTTATAAAAAATTGCTAAGCCAATATATATAAATTGTATATATTTTTAAAGCTTATTTAATTAGTTTTACATTAAATTATGTGAATTAAATGGCTGAACTGGAAAAAATAATAACTCATTAGATATACCATAAGTACAAAATAATTTGTATTGTTTGCATTTTTAAATTTGGCGGCACACTTCAAGAATTTTGCGCCACACAAAAGTGCTGCGGCACAGTGGTTGAGAATCACTGCTCTATCTCAATTCTAACCTGTGCCGCACAGCGATGCAATTTTCCCATCTAAATAACATGGGGTTTTTAGCATTGAAATATGAATCACAGTTTGATTTAAAAATCTGTCAGAATTCAAGAAAGTAGGTACTATGAGTAGATAAGTAAGTACTTAATAATTTGTTAGGATGACAAATGATAAAAATCTCAGAAAACTTCCGAAATGTTATATACAAATATTTCATCTGTACATTTCTGGCTTTAATTATACTTCCAATTAATTCTAAACGAAAACAATACTAAAATAATATTATTTTTAATTAAAGGACTTGTTTAATTTACAAAAAGACAGCCAATCTGTTTTGTCTTACATTTAAAGGTAGAAATTTCCTTTTTCTTTTGACAAATAAAAGGGTCACTGAAGCGGGTTTAATAAGAAATTTTTACAATTTAAATGTCAAGTCAATATCGTAAAAAGAGAAAACCCTTGAAATAGCAATAGCTGTTATACTTTAAAAGAAAATTGACTCTTTGACTGAGAGGATTCCTGAATTTCATTTAATTTTTCACGAAAATAAAATAAAATTTTCTTTTGAAATGGTAATCAAGAGCAAAGACTTTTTAACAATTACTTATATATGGCATAATACACTCTTAAAAACTATGGCCGTTGCATGGGTAGCGATTCTCATAACTCCCCAATAAGTTTTTGATTTTTTTTAAATACTCTAAAGTCAAATTTCACTAGAGTATTTCTAGAAAAAGTTGAGCCT
>JALMQS010000566.1:0-57961 GCA_024734495.1 Forficula auricularia
TATATAAAATAAGTCTTGTGGTCGAGGGTGTAAGTTTTTAAAAAGAACTTTTAAGACTTATTACATTTATTTGTTTATTGAAGAAAGATTACATACACTTGTAGTCACAGTCAAACAAGGATTTAAGTAGTTATTGTCGGTGATTTATAGTTAAATCCCGAATTTAAGCAAACGCGTACAATGAACGTTTGGGTTTAATTGAATGAGTTTACAACTTTGTATTGAATTTGTATGGAGTTGTATTGAATTTGTCAGTGATTTAAATAAAATCCTGAATTTAAGAAAAGGGCGTTAGGACATAGCCACCGGCCGACTTTAATGGAGCAATAATGTTCCCCGAGTCAGAGGGCAGGCGACTTATATAGGAAATATCCCGCTGATGCAGCAGTTTGACTGACGTCATAGAAAGTGCAGAGATCAGCAAGAATCAACAATATAACTCGTCCCTCCACAAGACGAAAGTTTAGGGGTTGATTTCCTCTAAACTTTCGTTAGCCTCTTTGACTTCATTGAGTGGTTCCCTATAGATTTTATACAATTTAATTATTTTATTTCTAGTTAACAATATTATAACTCCGATAGTTAACATTATTATTAATAGAATTGTTATAATATTGTTTGTTTTGTGGGAGAACCATTCAATTTCGTCGATTTGGTCTAACTTGGTTTCAGATATTTCAATCCTTGTAATGTTGTGGAATGTTAACTCCTTGTTTTGAGTTTCAGTTAATTTATTTAATTTTATATCAAAGGTTGGTAGTTCTTCTACCTGGTTTTTATAAGTTACGATATTATTATTATTGATTGAACAATTTGAATTTTTGGTTTTATAAAGTCCGAAATTTAAATATTTGTTTATTCCATCGCATTTGACAAGGATTTGCCTTTCTGTTACAAAGATTATGATTTGGTTGGAGTTTGGTACGACAATATATGTGGGAAAATGCTTTAATTTTATAAGTTCACAATTTTCGTTAGTTTGTTTTATCAAAATATTCTTTACACAATTTGATTCTACAGTGTTTGATAGCTTACAATAACTTATTTCATTATTTAATATACAATTAGTTACAGAGTACAATTCGTTTTTTATGGTTATCACTGTTTGTAGTGGCTCGTTTAACAAGAAGATTTTGTTGTCTTTAATTACTGGTAATGGTATTAATTGGAGGACGTTACTTTCTGTCTTTTGGTAGGTGGGTATTTCTAATATAATATCAATGTAATTTTGGTGGGTTTTGCAAATGGGGCGAATGAAGGTTATAGCATCCCAATAGTTTCCTAGTTTAATGTTTGAATTATTGATTTCCAAAATTTCTTTTAAATCGTTAAATGTGATTATCGATTCATGTAGAATATTTATTGTACAGAATGATAATGCAGTTTCAATGTTCTCGATCGTGATTAATATTGAATTTAGAGTACTTATTAGTTGTGAGATTAGGTTAATTAGTCCTTGCTCACTGTTTCTTTTTAGCTGCGAGTCTACTAGTGATAACATATTTTTGAAATTTTCTTGGTTTAGATTGATTTTATCTAATTGGCGATTGAATTGTTCGGTTAAGTTGTTAAAGGATTTTAATATTAAATTATTTTGAATTTGGAGTTTATTTTGGTTTCTATTTAAGTTTTCTAGAATTTGGTCGTACCTTTCTCTATCTTCATTATCCAAATTTCCCGTTATAGTTTTAATTAGGCTGCCTAGTCCGTTAATTATGCCTCGTTTTTCTCTGTTATTTCTATTCAGGTTTTGTGTTTTGATTTTTAAAGAGTTTAAGTTGTGATCAAGTAGTTTGAAATAGGAGGTGTGTTCTTTATAAAATTTGGAAGGGGTTATGTTTTTTAGATTATTACTTGCTAGAGATAGCTTACTGAATTCGTCATGGATAGGTAATAGGTTGAAAGCATAGTGTACATAGTGGTAAGTGTCGAAGAGTCGGGTTTCTTTGAATTTTGTCAAGAAATAGCCGGAGTTGTCCATCTCCTCTATTTGTGCTGTTGTCAGTCCAATCAGTCCGAAGACGACGGCGTGGGCGATGATGGCGATCCTACAATTGTTCGTGATTTAGTAGGTCTTTTTATATTGGACAAGTGAATTTTCGTGGTCTGTTTATGGTGTCGGGGAATAATTTGTCCGACTTTTAAATTTTTATCTATTGATTTTAATTTTTCGCGTTTAAATTTACTTCCTGATTTGATACACTTTTGTTTGTTTTTTACGAATACTGTCTCTGGGATTGGGGGTAAATTTTCCCTATCTTTGTTTCTATCTGAGGTAGTTTTTTCTTTATTCTCCTCTAATTTTGCTTTAACTATTTCATATAACTTTTTGGTTTTTTCTATGTGGTTCTGAACATAATTTGAAGTTATTTTTTCTTCCAAATTTTGTTCTAGATAATTTTCAGTGTTAATATGACCATTTACGATTTCGAGGGGAGATAATTTTGTTATAGAATGAGTGGTGTTATTATAGGCCATTAATGCATAAGACATTTTTTCTGAAATGGTGTTATTTTTAAATTGGGGTTCGGAATTTAGAATATTTAAATGTTCACCTATAGTAGAATGGAATCTTTCAATGTTTCCATTAGATTGGGGGTGTTGGCTACAGATGAAGTGAATTTTGATTTTATAAGTTTCGAGAAGTTCTTGGATAGTATTATTTTTAAATTCATTCCCATTGTCGGATATAATAATTTGAGGTATACAATGGTTACTGAAAAATTTGATTAATTTCTTTGTGACATCGAAACGAGTTAAGGATTTTAATTTATACGCTTGAGCAAATTTTGAAAAGGAATCTATAATTGTGAGAAATTTTTGGTTTCCGATAGTGAAGCTATCGATGTGAATAATTTCGAAAGGTTTAGATGCGGTGGGCGTTATGTTTAGTTTGACATTAAGGGGGTGTCTGTCATATTTGTTTATTTTACAAATTTCGCACGCGTTTATAAATTCGCTAATCATATCTTTCATCTTTGGCCAATAATATTTAAGTTTTAACTTATCGAATGTTTCGTTGATACCGCGGTGGTTGGTCTTTCCTAAGTGATAATTTTGAATTTCTTCCAGTTGTTGCTCATTTGTTTGCAAATCTTTCAACAACGTGGTGCATTCATACAATTTTAGATTTGTTTTATCGAAATGTTTTTGAATAATGGATATGAATTTTTCCTGGATTGGGGATTCAAAATATAAGTGGTATTTAATATTAGGGACTAAATACTCTTTAATAATTTGGCAAATTTCCCTTTCAATATTATTTTTTATTAGTTTAATATGAAATCGTTGTTTTTTGTTTCCGAATAGTTTTTCGATCTTTATTAGTTGGGTGGAAAATGGTACTACTTTTATTATTAATTGGTTTTTGAATTTGTTTAGGGGCTGGTCAAGTCGGGGAATTTCTAGAATTTCTGTGGTTGCGTCTGAGTCTGAGGAGTGATTGCTTTCTGAGTCTGATAGATTTTCAGGTTCAGGTTCAGGTTCAGGTGTTGTGAGAACATTAGGTGTTGCGGGAATATTTACTGGATTCACAGGATTTGGTTCGGGTTGGGTTCGAAAGTTTTCTGGGTTAGTTGCCCAATCGTTAAATTGATTCATGTACTCTTCTAATGTGGGTTCAGGGTCGGTTACTAGTGGGTTAAAATTTATTCTGGAAAGTGGGTCAGCTACGCGATTTAACTTTCCTTTTTGATGTTCAATATCGAAATCGTATTCGCTGAGTTTTATCTGCCAGCGAATGAATTTGGCATTGGGATTTTTCATTGATTTTAACCAGACGAGGGGCTTGTGGTCCGTGATGATTTTAAATTTTCTACCGAATAGGTAGGGCCTAAAATACTGGGTTGCCCAGACTATGGCTAAAAGCTCGCGCTCGACCGTGGAATAATTTTGTTCGTGGGAGTTTAGCGTACGAGAGGCGTATGCTACCGGTAAGTCCGAATTTGAATCATTTTTCTGTGAAAGAACCGCGCCTATGGCAAAATTACTCGAATCAGTGGTGAGTGTGAAGGGTTTGTTAAAATCAGGATAGATCAGGATGGGTTCATTAATTAAGAGAGTTTTGCATTTTTCGAAAGCGTTAATGAATTCGGGGTCTTTCGGGTTAATTTTGTTTTCTTTTTTCAGAGTCCGAGTGAGGGGTTTCGTTATTCGGGCGAAATCGCTAACGAACCTTCGGTAATACCCGATTAAACCTAGGAATGATTTAACCTGTTTCTCGGTGGTTGGTAGTGGGTAATTTTGTATGGCGGAGATTTTGTCAGGATTTGGTTTAATTCCCTCAGGTGTGACTATATGGCCTAAGAATGGGACTTCTTTCTGGAGGAAATCACATTTTTCAATTTTAATTTTGAGGTTGGCTTTACGAAGCCGGTCGAAAACTGTTTTTAAATGGGTGATGTGTTCCTGGAGGCTTGGGGAGAAGACAATAATGTCGTCTACATAGACTAGACAAAATTTGTTAAGGATACCCTGGAGGACATTGTCCATGGCTCGCTGAAAAGGTGGCTGGTGCGTTTTTAAGACCAAAAGGCATTCGCAAAAACTCGAAGTGCCCTTGTTCCGTGTTGAAAGCCGTCTTTTCAACATCCTCGCTTGCCATCTCGATTTGGTGGAAGCCGCTAGATAAATCTATTGTACTTAAGTAACGACTTCTGCCTAATTTATCAAGGAGGTCGGTGATATTGGGTATTGGGTATTTGTCGCTTATTGTCTTTTTGTTTAATTGGCGGTAGTCAATGACGGTACGATATGTTCGTTTGCCGTCTTTGCTAAGTTTTTTGGGCACTACCCATACAGGGGATGACCATGGGGAGAAGGAAGGTTGAATAATTTTTTGTTCGAGCATATCCGAAATTTGTTTAGAAACTACTTCTCTATAAATTTGCGGATAGCGGTAGCTTTTTGAGTAAACTGGTTCATCATCGGTGGTGCGGATCCGATGTTTAATTTGGTTTGTAAATGTTAAAGGCGTGTTTTCGCGATAAATTATGTCTCTATAATCTGTTATCAATTTTTTAATTTTGTATTTTTCTTCACTATTCAAATTTTTTAACGTTTCTTCAGGAATGGCGGCGTTTGACGCTTCAATCGCTGCCAGGTATTTGTCTTTAGATTGAGTATTTAAAAATTTTAATTCGAAAGAGTTCCTAGAAGTTATTAAGCGGTTGTTTTTTATGTCAATTTTTGCACGTAATTTTTTTAAATTATCGAGTCCGAGAAGGTAGTCAAAATTATCGTGGAAATCGAATAAATGGAAGGTTAAAGGTGTGTTCGTTCGAAAAATTTCAAAGAATGGGCTATTTACGCAAAATCTTCCTTGGCTAGTGCCGTGCCGGGTTCGAATGAGAATAGATTTTTTTTTAATAGAGTCCGCGTGAAAATAACTAGCAATTTCTGGTTGAACGAAAGAATTTGTGCTACCGGTGTCGATAAAAATTTTACGGTTTGTCATTGGATGGAGGATGTATGGTAGGGAAGGAGAATCAAGAGAATCGATTTGTTCTAGTTCTCGTCGGTCTTAGGTGGATCGGCTGTTGGTAGATTTTCCGAGGCCATTTCCTCTAAAAAATTACCGGGATCATATTCAGGTGTATATTCGGGTGTGTAATCAGGTGTATATTCATGTGTGTATTCATCGAAGTTTACCTCATTTGGGTCGGCTTGTGCCTCGTGGTGGTTCAAATTAGGTCGATTGAATTTTGAGGGGAAATGGCTGGGGCTTTGGCTGCTAAATTTATTGGTTGGAGGAGAGGGTCTTGGTGAGAATAATTTCCTTGGGAAGTGATTTTGTTGTGTGTGGGGTGTGTTAGATAGGTTTTGTTGGTTATGCGGAGTCCGGAAGGGTGGGTTGTTTGGTGTAGCAGGACCTCTGCTAAAAGGTGTTGAGGTTCTAACTGGATTGAATGGTGTATTTGGTTTTTGGTAATATTGTTTATTAGTAGGTGTGTTAGAAGGACCAAATTTTTGTGTTGTTAGCCTGGCTTCATATTGGAAGTCGTTAGTGAGCATATTTAGGGCATCTCCTAAGCTTTGGGGGTTTTTAGTCCTCATAGATTGGCCTACTGGGTCTCTAAGTCCTCTTAATAATACTCGCAAGGCTAAATTTGTGGTAAAGGTTTGCAATGATCTTTTCTCATTTTCGTCGAAATTTAATTCTATTTTTGAAATAATTTGCTGTAATTTTGTAGACACTTGGTCATGGAATTCGAAAGGTGTTTGGGTTTGATTTTGTCTGGTGGATGTTAACTCTAAAGTGAGAGTGTAAACATCCTTTTTATCTGAATACGTTTCTATTAGGAAGCTTTTTAAATCATCCCAATTTCTAGTATTGTAGCTGCTTAATTTGTTGGCAGCTTCGCCTTTAATTTTTGAAACTATCGAATGGATAATCACA
The DNA here is from genome assembly GCA_024734495.1 of Forficula auricularia. Lineage (NCBI taxonomy): Eukaryota > Metazoa > Arthropoda > Insecta > Dermaptera > Forficulidae > Forficula > Forficula auricularia. The sequence continues at coordinate 6,398 of JALMQS010000566.1, forward strand.
TCATTTTGAAAATCATCTACATCAGTAAAGTTATAAAATTTGGAGATTATTTTATCCGAGATTTCGATAAATCTGGGTAATATTTGTTGATCGCCTGTAAAATCAGGGATCATATCTAGGTATTCCCTTTTAAAGGGTTGTTGTGGAGGTTGCATTTGGAGGGGTGGTGCTTGAGGGGGTGAAGGTTGAGGGGGTGAAGGTTGAGGGGGTAGGTTTTGAGCGGGGAGAGTTTGATAAGTTTGAGTGTTGGTTGCTGATGTTGTCGGTAGATTCAGGGAAGAAGGTCTGATAAGGGGTTGGTTAGGCATTTTTGATTTGTTTCTTTTAAATGAAAAAATTTTGGAATTAGGGCTAGAAGTCCTTCCTATCTAAACGAACAACGAACAGTGATTGGAACAAGTTATTATAATACTAGCAGTGTATTTTATTATAATAAGTTAATATTAATTTTTATTTACTTATTCAATATTAATTTTATTTACTTATTTAATATTAGAAAGAAAAATATTTATTAATGTAAGTTTTTGAAGATTTGATTTGATTTTTTTTTTTTTGATGATTAATTATTAATTATTTATTTTGTTGAAAAGGTTGTCGGTGTTTCAGTGATGAAACCCGAATATTTTTATTTAAAAATAAAGTTGGAGTTATTTATTTATTATTATTATTATTATTTTTTTTTTTTGATTTAGGAGTTTCTTATTATTTAAAGTTCAAGAGTTTATTTATTTAATTTTTTTGTCAGTATTTCGAAGTGAAATCTGAGTTTTATACAAATTGTATTTATTTATTTTATTTTTATTTTCAAGGATATTCCTTGTATTTTGTTAAAGAATGTCGGTGTTTCGGAATGAAACCCGAATGTATTTGTAAAGTTTAAAGTTATTTTATTTGGTTATTTTGTTTAATTATGACTCACATTGGCTGGCTGCTTAATCCAATTTGCACTTGACACTTTTCACAACACTGATAACAGCTGGGTGTTATTGTCCTGGAAGACAGGCCGCTTGTTGTTGTTCCCTGGGAGGTGACGTAACTCGTCGCTAGGGATGATGTCAACTCGAAGCTGGATGTGTGCGTGGGCGTATGGTGATTTCTTTCTTCGTAGGTGGGGTACAAAGATTTGAAAATCTCCGAAATTTGGGTTTTGGTGGCCCAATTTCGTTACCCGAGTCCTACCGACTGCGCCAAATAAGTCTTGTGGTCGAGGGTGTAAGTTTTTAAAAAGAACTTTTAAGACTTATTACATTTATTTGTTTATTGAAGAAAGATTACATACACTTGTAGTCACAGTCAAACAAGGATTTAAGTAGTTATTGTCGGTGATTTATAGTTAAATCCCGAATTTAAGCAAACGCGTACAATGAACGTTTGGGTTTAATTGAATGAGTTTACAACTTTGTATTGAATTTGTATGGAGTTGTATTGAATTTGTCAGTGATTTAAATAAAATCCTGAATTTAAGAAAAGGGCGTTAGGACATAGCCACCGGCCGACTTTAATGGAGCAATAATGTTCCCCGAGTCAGAGGGCAGGCGACTTATATAGGAAATATCCCGCTGATGCAGCAGTTTGACTGACGTCATAGAAAGTGCAGAGATCAGCAAGAATCAACAATATAACTTATATATATAAAACAAAGTTCCGTGACAGAGGGTGTAACTGACAACCGTAAAGACCAAACCGCTGGACCTAAAGGGCTGAAATTTTGATAGTGCATTCCTATAATGACATGGATAACCGCTAAGAAGGGGTTTTTTTGAAATTCGAATCCTAAAGGGGGAAAGGGTCCCTAAAATGTGTTTTCGGAGTTTTTCAAGATCTCTTAAACCAGAAAAGATATCGATAATGGTTTTAGCTTAGAAAGGTGAAGTATTAAAATACTAAAAAAACATATCTGAGTATTTTGCTCTATTTGCCCCTGAAAGGGAGATATAGTCATTTTGGGGTAAATTTTTGAAATTTTTAAAGTGCTCTATCTCCTGGGTATTTTTTAAGATTTATCATTCAATTTTGATACTTAGGTCTATTTTTGAAATATCTCGGGAGAGTTTTTTTCATTTTTTTAAAATTTGACTCCTGAACCGAAAAATAGGGGATTTTTGATTTTGGGGTCTTAAACACAAAAGGCTTCGTATCTTCTATGTTTATGGATAGTGTTGGTATCCTGGGGAGTGATCGGAGGTGGTGGGGAGAGGGTTCAGGGGCTGGGGGTATAGGGGGCTTCCCCTTGGTTAGCAAGGGGCCCGCCGAAGGCGAGCTTTGCAGTTAGTATAAATATATACGAAAGATGAATATGTAGATATATATCAGTGGCTTCCGGTCCATGGAGGCTGTGGATGAGGCGCACCGCTAAAATTTTAAAACATTTAAAGTATTTTTATACCATGTCATAAACAATCTATGTACTATTACATTTCAAAAATAAAGTAAAATCTCTATGAAGCCGAATTTGATGAAATTTTCAAAAAGGAGCAAAGAATAGAATAAAATAAATAAAATAAAAAAAATGAAGTTTTTTTGGCCAGCATCACCTGGTTGAAAAGTCACCGTCCGCCACTGCTATATATCCAATTTCATCTCTTTTGCTGGTTGGCCAAATGGACTTTTGCTCCCAAGATCCAAACGTTTTTTTCTTAAAAAAACAAACAAACAATCTCTTTGCTCACGTATCTATTACTTAAAGATATGGCTTCAAAAAGGCGAAAAAGGTCGAAACATTGCAGAGAACTAGAGAGATTTAACGATATTCTAATTTTTTTCTTGAATTGGGTATCCGATAAAATATCACCAATCAAACTAGGTAATGAAAGATTTTTAAAAAGTTTTGTTTCTATCTTAAAAAGTAATTTTAATATAAAATCATTGGGCCAAATTTAGTGTAATATCGTATTTGACATGCAAATAAAAATATTCTTCTAAAGAAAATTAACCAACTTTTTCAAAACTAATCATTCTATAAAAAATTCTTCGTTTTAATTCATAACCAAATATACGAATTTACAATTTAATATTTTTTTTTGTCTTTTCATTTGCGTGAGATTTTGTTCAATTTTTTTTTTTTAAAACACCCCTCACCCAGTTTTTGCATTTCAAACCTTGTAGTGGCCCACAGATTATGTGTGTATATATGTATAGGTATATAAATAAATACCCAAATTCTAGTGTAGTGTGTCAAGTGGATGCCCACATCAGAATACGTCAGTTTATTTTGCAATAAATTATATGATTGACCGACGAATTTATTGAGATATTTACTTTTAAAAAATCACATAAATGCTATGTTTTGATGTAAACATAGACAGTATTAATACAACGCATTGCCAAATCATACAAGACTTATTATCAGCTGATTTGAATAAATCAAACTAACTTTTGTATTTAATTATTTTTTTTATAATTGTTTTTATTTCAAACATTTACGGCTTTCATACTATTTATTTTTTAATTCTATTATTTTTCATTTGTATTTTAACTTATTTTATTAAATATTAGATACTACACTTCTTTTGACTCAACTGGAGCGAAAGGACCTCCTTAAATAGTTATGTTAAAAAAAATCATTTCATTTTAGAAAGTGATTAATTCGTTTATTTATTTATTTATTTTCACTCTCTCTGTTCTGAATTTTAAAATTCAAAGAGAGAAGAAAAAAGTTCATCCGAGGCTAAATATTAAATTAGTGCCCCGTGAAGCATATGCTTCAACAATTTTAGGATAAATTTTTTAATTACTTTGCATGATTAATGTCTCCCGCTGGGGCTGTATATATAGATATAGATGTATACAAATTCTTAAGGATATTATTAAAAAGAATAGAAGAATATTGTTAATTTTATTAGAAAGTTTTCTCAAGGCAAAACAGAGAGAGAGAGAAAGTAGGGTGTAAAAGAGCGACAGAGATAGAGAGAGTTGTTCAAAGGCAAAACTTATTTAATTAATATAATAAATTGAATGAAATGTTAATATTCAATGAAGAGAAACAAAAGAAGCAAAAAATGTACCTAGTCATAAATCAAAAGTATACTTATATAGCTAGATTTATATTACAAGTTATATTGCTAATTTAATCTTCACCATTTCCCTTTACTTTACAACAGGGCATGGTCAAGTTTTACTATAATCGTGCATGAAAAAATTTATCATTTTTGTTATTCAGCTCCATAAGAAATATTAAATACTACATCGAAATCCGAACTAATTGAGGCTGTAGCCTGTTCGGATTTCAATTTGTTCGGATTAGCCGAAAGCAGCTTCGACAATGAAGATAACTATTATCAAGGGAAAGATTAAGTGATATTTTGTGTGTTTCTATTATTATTTAATTGTTTTTGCAAAGTGATTAACCTAAAGAATTTCAATAACCAAATTTTACCATTTTTCAATCCTGGATGACATAAGTATGTTGACACATTTACACTTTGTTAGGTATGCTAACTGAACTTCTTTGTTAATTTTTCAACTAATTATAAAAAATAAGGTTATATAGAATATATACATACTTGTTTTATGACTAAATAAATAAGTTTTTCTTTTTTGCGTTCGGATTTGAGGGGTTTCACTGTATATCAATTTTTCAGAGTAAAAGGAGAGTAATACAGCTTCCTAAAGCTCTTGATAAATTTTTCTAAACACTTTTTTCAGTTTATTTAGCTTTGCCATTCAGTTAAACATATAAATATTTGACCACAAAAGAAATTTGTAAAGATATTGTCTCTTCTCTATATAAATATTTCTGTTGTATGTATAAAGTGTGTTCTTTTAATTATAACTGAATGGCAAATAAGCTTAATAAACTGACAAAGTGTTTAGAAAAAAGTTATCAATAGCCTGAGGAAGCTATAATAAAACAGCGAAACGTTGCAATCGATGATTTAATTTAACACTTATTATTGTTCCACTTTCTCTGAAAAATTGATAAAAAGTGTTTTCGAAATATCTCAAAAACGGCTGAAACGAAAAAAATTATATTTTACGAGATATTAATTATTTTGTCAAAATGTCTGTTTTTTAGTACGATTCCAAATTTTGTGCACGCTTTAACTCAATAACTATTGTGAATTTCAAAACGAAATTTCACATGCAAATTCTTTATAATGAGATTAAGCTGATTAGATTTTGGTTGAAATCGAATAAAAAATCAAGGAAGGTGGTGATAAATAATTAATATTTAAAATAATAAATTTATTTCTATTACATTGTTCTAGATCGAAAGCGTCAGTTAATGCTGGCTCTTCTTTTAGACTGATAGCTAGCTTTTGAATTGCATCCAAGGTGGCATCAGAATACCTGGATGCGCTTCTTCATAAATGAGTGCCATATTCGAGAGAGGGGCGAATTTGAGCCTTTTATAAGTTAAGAATTTGAGTCTGATCTGAATAGAAAGAGAATCTTACATGCAGCAGCTTTTGATACTGAAGTAATGTGATCATTCCAAAAGAAAGGCCAGATCCCAAAGTGACATATTTTATAACAAAATTCTAATGAGCTCGAATCAAATGAAATCTCAGGAAGGTCCCTCTATATTAATGGGCCTAAAAATTAGGCAACATTATGGCTTACCTGATTTAAAGTTTGGCAATGTGATATCTCCAATTTTTATTTTTTTCTCTTAAATCTAAATTATTCGCAGAAACAATGTAGCTTACAGCATAGGTGGGCATTTTGTCAATTTTTATTTGTCTGCAATGAGAAAGCAATTGATTTCGATAAATTAAACAATTGCAGCGAATATCGAAGTAATTTTAATATTTCTTGAAGGAGCCCAAAAAACATATACCTAAGTATATAATAAGTATATAAATACCAGGATAAGTCAAAAATTACTTACACTTTTCGTTCTACGACTTTATTAAACTAAGATAGGTGTACAACAGATAGATTATTTTTCGATATAGTCTCCACCTTTAGCAATGCACATGGTCTAGCGAGCCACAAGCTTCCGGATGCCTTCCTGGTAAAAGGTTTTCGGTTGGTCATGAAGCCACTTTTGTACCGCATCCCGAACGTCCATGTCTGAGGCAAATCGACGACCTCTCAAAGCTTCCTTGAGCTGACCAAAGAGATGAAAGTCTGAGGAGCGATTTCTGGGCTGTAGGGAGGGTGTTCCAGGGTCTCAAAGTTGACGGTCGCCCAGCTCCCTCTTTTTGTGTTAGGCTCGTTCGGCCACTTTTAAACATTTCGATCCATAAAAAAATCGATTTTACCAGATAAACCACTTTTCCCGTATTGTGACAAAAGTCTCCGGTGAATTTCAGCACCTTTCGCCCTCTGACCACTCCTCGTTGCCCCTCTTTGGTGCAATATGATAGCGGAGCTGACATGCTTATGCTGTTGTAGCTAGACGACAACTGACGCGATCGTGATTAAATTCCGCACACGTGACCACAGACGCGCCAACTCAACGCATGCGCATGCGGCCGCCTCCTATCTTAGTTTAATAAAGTTGTAGAACGAAAAGTGTAGGTAATTTTTGACTTATCCTCGTAAGATCTACTCGCATTTTGCCGTATTTGTATTATTACCCCCCCCCCCCCCCCCCCCTGTCTGAATTGCTTTTTCGTTCTCTTGTTTTTTAAAAATCAAAATTTTTCCTTCCATTTTCAACAAATTTTTCTCACTTGTTTGTTTGATGTTTTATTCTTCATTTCATATTTCATTTTTATTGCAAATATTTTTTTCGGCTTATTTGATAAGTAAATAAATAAATAAATACACTTCAATGTTTGATTCTTCTGAGTCTATCCCCTGACTTTTTTCTATCCCTTTCTCTGTTCTTCTTCATATTTTTTCCTTTCACACACACACACACACTTCTTCACGCCCCACTTGCAATCTTCTCTGGCCAACTTTTGGTAAATGTGACCAAATTTCAACTGAGCTCGACAAATCTTGCTTCTTTATCTTATGTCAGCCAGCCAGCCAGGCAGGTATTGTTCCGCAACAATCTCACTTTTTCAACTCTTTAGAAAAGAGATAGAGAGGGCAACACATCGATTTGTCGCATCATCCTCAATTCATTTGCTCCTAACCCCCAACAAATTCACTTTTCCAAATAAGAATATATATATATATATATATATTTTTCTCCCTTGAAAAAAAAATTGATGGAGAATTTGAAGAAGGATCGAGAATCGAATTGAGCAGTCAACCGCATAATATAGGAAAAATAAATCATAATGGTTATTTTTTGAATTTTGAATATTGATAAGCGATAATTTTTCGTGTAACGAGATACATAATAATAATAATAAAAAGACATTAATATAATATCAAGATAAAAATTGTATTATTTTTTCCATACATCCTGTAATCTTAAGCTATAAAAAGTGTTTCTTAAACTATAGGTCACGACTCCATCTTTGGGCCTCGTAACATAAAACTACAATGATAATTTAACAATTATAATACGCAGCGACCAAAAACTAGTTCAAAAAATTCGAGTGTGTGCTTAAGACCACATGGCAGAAGTGATAACTTATATGGCAATTATATACTTGGTTAGTTACTTACTTGGGGACTCGTTCCTCAGTGCGGCGGTTTGGTGCACGCGAATCCCAACTTGCGCGCCATCCTTCTCTATCTTTTGGAACGGTCGTCCAATGCTTAATTACACTTCCTCTGCTATCCGGGCCTCTGATGATGTTCCGTTTAGACAAAGAGCCACTCCAGTATATAGGTGGTCGGCCAAGGGGTCTTTTAACGTGATGGGGTATCCATAGTTGTGACGCGGCGCTCCATCTATCATCCCTCCTTCTTATTACATGGCCAGCCCACTTGTGTTTGGCTTCGTTGACGTATACCAACATATCTTTCGCGCGGGACATGTTACGGACGTCTTCGTTGTGAAGGTTGAGCTGCCGCTGGCTCCACAATGTCAATCCCACCATTCTTCTCTCCAGGAATCACTTTTATTTTGTTTTCATCGGCCTTCGTTAAAGCCCATGTTTCGCTTGCCCAGCTAAGAACCGGTAGTACGGTGGAATTAAATAAATGGGCTTTGAGATCAGCGTCTCGGTCGCCTCCAACACATGACGAATCGTTCAGAAAGCGGCCCAGCCAGCACGCCGTCTTCTCTGGAGCTCCGGCATGAGCTCGTTGGTCGTAGTTAATAGGCGACCTAGGTAGAATAAATAAAATAAAAATATACACGATCGCCAAAATTCAAATTTAAGATATTAATTTGAGCTTAGAGTTAATGCTGCAGCGCCATCTGTGGCTATACAGTACACAGACCCCAACCGTGACGTGTGATGCGTGATGGCTCAATCCCATTTACTGCCAAGTAAAATAAAATGTTTGCATGGCGCGCCAAAAGAAGTTATCACTTCACAAAATTAAAGCATAGTGAATTCGACCTATTTCTGTCATTTAATGAATTTTGGCTTGGGATTAGGGCAGAATCTCCAATATTTTTTCTAAAATAGCCCTAAATATACTTTCTACTACTTATTTATGGGTAATGACATTCTCAGGATTAACGATTATAAAACCAAAATACCAATCAAATTTGAAAAATGTTGAAGATGCCCCTCGTTCAACAACAACTCTCAAATCAAATATTCAACCAAGAATTGATTCTTTTTCTTATAAGAAATTATACACTTATATTGAGTATTGGGGCATTTCACGTGAAGCGGACAACGAAAAAAATGAGAGGTTTTGAAATTCGTTCATATATGGCCTAATTGTACTTCTAGAATGTATGAATGTGAACACACAATTTTTTGGGTATGAGATTTAGTTGTAAATATATGGACATGTAAAGAATTGACGTTATTGAATTCCAGATTTTTTGAAGCAATTTTACGAATAAAATAAATTTACAATAAAATATTTAACATGGTGGTTTATATAGAAAATTTACTGTTCTTTTTAATTATGAAATCAGATTTGAAATTGAATTTTTTTTCATGTATCAATACAAAACCCGAAGTAAACATTTAAAATCATAATTTTCCTAACTCGACCGATTAGTGTATTATCTCTATTCTTTAAGCTATATTTTGAAATTAAAATAATTAAAAAAAAAAACGGTCGTTGTTATGTAAAATTTTGATTTGAAATGTTTACTTCCGGTTTTGTACATGAAAAAAAATTCAATTTCAAATCTGATTTCATAATTAAAAAGAACAGTAAATTTTCTATATAAACCACCATGTTTAATATTTTATTGTAAATTTGTTTAATTCGAAAAATTGCTTCCAAAAAATCCGAAATTCAATAACGTCAATTCTTTACAAGTCCATAACTTGACAACTAAACCTCATACCCCAAAAAAATTGTGTGTTCACATTCATACCTTCTAGAAGTACAATTAGGCCAAATATGAACGAATTTCAAAACCTCACATTTTTTTCGTTGTCCTCTTCACGTGAAATGCCCTTATTGCTAATAAACAATATTTCTGTTTTCCGTGAAACCTACCTAGTACAAATTTATTCTTAGTTTTTTTATTTTATATACTCTGCTTGTTGTTAGACACCCTCTTTGATTTTCCTCTTAAATAAATAATCAACAATCTTTTTAATCTCAGAAAGAAACCTTTTAATTTTTATTCAAAGAATTAATGTCTAACATTTTGACAAAAATTTTGTTAATAATTTATGCTAGAATTCTTTGTCAGTGTAAAACTAAGCCTTATTATGATGAAATGTTAAACGTAAACCCTGAAGAAAGGGCGAAGATCCTCCTAAAATTCGTTTCAAAAATTCTAAAAAGCAAATTTTTCAATCAAATTTCTTTTATTGGGATTCATATTTCAAGGATGCACCTAGCTTAATAAAGTATCCCTCATCCCCCCATTTTATACACTTCTAAAGAATTAGAAGAGCTTTTTATTACTTTTTGTTGAAGTTATAAGACTTGACCTTTTTTATTTTTTTAGCATTTAATGCTAAAATTCAACAATTTTCAACCCCCTCCCTCAGGAATTTTAATGATAATCTGCGTCTTAACCCCCTCCCTGTGGGCACCCCTTCATATTTTGATTTGTCCTTAGCTGCTTTCCATTCAATCCTCAGTTTTATAAAATAATTACTTTTACCATTGAAAAGAAACAACGTGAATATCTTTAGAATTTTTAAAAAATATAACTACATACAAATCTTTCATAAAAAAAAACAATCTTCAAACGTTTATTTTAACTCTAAACGTTTCGGGAAAATTTCTCCCTTTCTCAATAAAAAATTAAAAAAAGGTGCTTTTTCTATAAGGAATAAAATAATTTCAATATTTTTTTTATGTATGTAGATTTATTTAATAGCTAAATATTTATTTTAATCGTTTAGTATTAAATAAATCTATCGATTTTCACTTCTCTTTAATGCCACTCGAGTGTGACATGCACTTTTAATAGCACAGAAAAGTTAATTACACACTTTGGATATTTTTTAAAATTTTATTTAATGATTATTTAAACCAAGTGAAGCATATTCAGTCGAGATAAACACACCCACATCATACATATATATGGGGTATATACCATATATAATTACACAGGCGAACATAAAAATAATCGAATGCAAATGAATTTCACTCAGGATCCTAATCCATGTTTGTACAAATAGAATTTCAATTGAGTGTAGGGGGTGGTTGGGGGTTCAGGGAGGGGGTGCAAGGGGTGCTTCCTTCCGAAGAAAACTATATCTCAATCAATTGCCCCCCAGCAAACTCTCTCTCTGGCCTATTGATTAGTTCAGACTGAGAGAAATAGAGGGGCGACCGGAATTGGCAACCACAGAGTTAATTTACACGCAATTAATTAAAATTATAGAATTGGAAATTAGTCAAATAGCCAGAGAGAAAGTGAATTGAAAAAAATCATTGAAATTCATTGATTTTTTAATAGAATAAATAACGTTTTGGAATGACATCACCGGGGAAATAGATTTTGAAGTATAAAGAGAAATCAATGAGGTTTTCTTCTGCTTGATGTAAATAAACATATTTATTTATTTATTATTAGGTTGATGCATAATTATGGAACGTTTGTATTGGCGCGTTTTTCTTTAGCCAAAAATGGCGTTTTGTTTATTTTTTTATAAAAACAATCTTCTCTATTTATAGTTAATAAAAATGCGTGTCGAAAACCATATTCATATTCGTCATATTATGCTCTACCACTACAAGAAAGGATGGAAGGCAGCACAGTCATTTCGCGATCTCCACGAACTTTTTGGCGAAGAAACAATTACTGATAGTGCAGTACGGAAGTGGTTTGCCCGTTTCAAATCAGGTGACACTAGTTTGGAGGATAAAGAAGGAAGAGGTCGGCCATCGGATTTTGATGATCAGGCACTTCTGACAGAAGCGGAATCATCCACTGGGAAATCATCTCAAATGGCATTTGTTATTGGTTTAACGACGCGGATGAACAGCAACAATGGCGAATCCTGGACAAAAACGGCAAGCGGCAATTCAACATAAACAGCGACGTCTACCTGGCACAGCTTGACCGTCTTCACGGTGCAATCGAGGCGAAAAGACCGCGCAAAAAGAACCACATCGTGTTCCATCACGATAACGCACGTCCACATGTTGAGCGCCGGGTCGTCGAATTCATCGCCAATAAGGGCTGGGATCTACTCCCACATCCGCCGTACTCACCGACCGAAGCACCGACGGACTATCACATCAACCGCTCTTTGAAAAACTGGCAAAAGACTAAGATCTACGACGATTTGGATGACTTGGTGGCCGATGTCAAAGCGTGGATTGCCTCCAAGAATCGTGACTTCTTCGCCCGTGGAATCGACCGACTGCCAAGCAAATGGGAAGCAGTTATTGAAGTAGATGGTGAATACGTTCCCGAATAATCATTTAAACATGTTTTTGTTAAATTTTATTATTGTTTTTGCTGAATAAAAATATTTTTAAAAACGTTCCATAATTATGCATCAACCTAATATTATTCATATAGCATCACACAAGCTCATTAACAATTTTAGATCATCAATAATTAAATAACAATTCAATTTTCAATCAATACATAAATTAAAATTACAATTTAACAATATTTCATATGTAAATAAACACATACACATAGGTATATATAACATCAATAATAATAAAATTCAACCCTCTATAACAGTGCTTCCTAACCTTTTTCATGCCACGGGCCCCTAAATCTGAAATAATAATCTTCGGACCCCTGAAAAAAAAAACATTTTAGTTGTCAAAAATTTTATTTCATATTTTTTATATTTTATCACAAAGAATAGTAACTTACAGTTTTTAAAAAATAAAAAATAAGAAAAACTATACATAGAATGTAAAAGAATAAAATGTTCATAAATAAATATTTGTACTTTCTACTGAAAATTTTTCGCGGACCCCCGCGAAAATATATATACATATATCAATTTTATATATATTTATTTGTTTGAGAATATAATTTCGAAGATTTGACCTTCATTATCATATATTTTTAATTATAAATATTTTATCTCAAAATGAAATCCAAATGTTTCGGGGAGAAATTCTCCCCTTATCAATGGAAATTTTGAAAAAAATATTTAGCAACTATAAACAAATAAATATTTGGAAAATAGAAACTGATACTGATTGACTTGAAAATGAAATTACCTTGAATAAAATAAAGTATTTGCAAAAAATAATTTTTTCTAAAAATGAGAGAGCGAGTGTGTTATTTATTTTATAGACCATGAAAAAAAGTGTTTTCCTTTAAGCGAATTTTCTAAGCATCTCAAAAACGGCTTAACTATTTATTATGATAAATAATAAAAATTGATCGAAATCACACCGTTCAAAATCGTTTAATCGATAGTCGAAAATTTATTCCGAAAAGTTTGATTTCTAAAGTTGTTTATCAACACAATTGTTCGAACATTCTTAAAAAATATCCTAACAAGTGATCTAGATTCCTAGAAGATATCTTTATGGCATATTTAAAGAGATTAGCAAGATATAAAATCATATTTACCATAAATATGATAGATATACAGGGTGATTCACGGTTGATGGCACGTTAGACGTTTATGGAAAACGAAAGGCAGGATTTTTCTGAAAATTTAGCACCTTACATTTTCTTACCTGTTCTATCGATCTAAAATATGTTCAGCATTGCGACGTTTCGGCTTCCATCGAAAAGTCGTAGCAACTTTATTTTTTTAAATGGAACACCCCATATATTAACACGTTTTTAGAACCGCCCTTTTATTAAAATACTTTTATGTTAATATTGTCATATACCTATCTCTATCGGTTTTCGAAATAAAAAATAATTTGTGTTAAATATGGTCCAAAACATGAACCTAATTAAACTTAAATAAATTAGTGATCTCAATTCATGAACATTTGATATTTTGGTGATAGTTTAGACACACCCGAAGTATTTAATTTAAACCGAAAAATCGACTCCATATTATACAGAGCGTGCTAAGATTACTATTATTTCCGTTATTCATAAAAGGGGTCAAAAGTACGTTTTTTCAAATAAGACCTCCTGTATATTACTCAATAAATTGCAAGAGGAATGATCATGAACCATCAATTTTTTATCCCGGCCAAAGTAATGGTTCAAAAAATTTAAAACCCTAGACATTATCCTTATAATAGTGGCTATCCCTCAGAGTTTTTACAGATTTTTAGACATTATAATTTTGGAGTCTATAATTTACTAATACTAAGGCAGATCAGTATTTTATGTAGCTGTAACTCCAAAATTATAATAGATAAAAATCTGTAAAAATTTTTAAAGGATAGTTACTATTATAAGGATAAAGTTTACAGAGTTTCACATTTTTTTAACCATTACTTTGGCCGGAATAAAAAATTGATCGTTCAATGCCAAAAACCCCATGTTATTTAGATGGGAAACTTGCATCGCTGTTCAGCACAGGTTAAAATTGAGATAGAGACTTGAAACTTGGGGGATATTTTTTTTTTTATTCATTTCGAACCATATGACCCACTGTAATCTTAAAAATTCGAAAATACCTAAAATAAGGACCACCCTAGTGATCATAGATTTTTTATAATTAAAAACTGTTCTAAAGATATAAGTATATATTTTTAAATTTTGGCTATTTATTAAGTCAAACTTTCATACTGTTATCGTTTTTAAGTATTTTTTTCTGTTTATTTTTATTTTATTAATTTATTTTTTTGTTATTTTGGAAAAAATCCTTTAAAAGTTTTTTTTCATTTATTTCTTTACGTTTTCATCAAGAATTCTATGTTCTTTGTTTTCTATAAATTTAATTAAAATGATATGTTTATGAGAAAATGTAGGTAGGTTATATATTAAGTTTGTTTGAAAAGATTTAGATTTTAAAAGCATGCTTTTAAATCACAGGCACGGTATTTTTTAAAAACGCTAAAATCGCTTTTAATTTAATTAAATTTTAATTACGTTTTATTATTTCATTTTAATACTAGTATTGGTGTGTTATTAATGTATGCTAAGTAAAAGCTATTTCACGTGTGTGTTAAATACGACAAAAATATTTTTTTGAATTAGTAAATTTTATAAATCAATACCTCGTTTACTTACCCTTTGCGTAGGGGTGTAGTTAATTAATATTCTAACGCCAACCGTTAACCCTAATAAAATGACGCAATAACAAATTGTATTCCAGATACAATAATTGTTGTTCGATATGGATCGAGAAAGCCGATTGTTAGTTTGTTTATGTTCCCAAATGTGTGGGTATATTGTATTGGAAATCGTGATTGTGAATTAATGACACTGCTGTAGTTAATATATTATTCAAGTTTCATGATAAATTAGTCAAAAATTTTGGGGGTTGAATTCATTATTAAATTTGGAGAAAAAAGTCAACATTTTTTCAGAATTTGAATTTTTATTTAAATCACGCATAATTAATTACAATTATTTATTATACATGAACAAATAATACAATATAACTACGACGTTTCGATCGACTTATTCTGCGATCGTTCTCAAGTATGAACACGCACTCCGATTATAGGTTAACTAAGCCAATTACGTGTCGGTCAAGCTTATATAGACTCCATGTACAGTCTAATCAAAAAACCAATACTGGACTGTACATGGAGTCTATATAAGCTTGACCGACACGTAATTGGCTTAGTTAACCTATAATCGGAGTGGGTGCTCATACTTGAGAACGATCGCAGAATAAGTCGATCGAAACGTCGTAGTTATATTGTATTATTTGTTCATGTATAATAAATAATTATAATTAATCATCTGTGATTAAAATAAAAATTCAAATTTTAATAAAATTAATCACAAAAATAAAAGCTTCAACAACTTCATTAGTAATTTTTTGAGAATTTGCTAGACTCTAGGCGAATTTTAGGTTTATTTATAAGCGACTTATCAATTCTACAAATAATATAAACAATAATATGAAATTTAAATAGCGTTCTGGATATGTTAATTTTTAAAGAGGATGAATAAAATTCAATTGCCTCAATTCAGTAATTTTTTACTTTACCATAGAGGTATGATCAAGTATTGTAAGTCGTGCATGAAAAACGTTTTTTTTTTTATTTTTTTCAAAATATCTCAAAAACGGCTGGAACTATTTTGATTAAAAAAAATTGAGCAAAACCATGGCATTTTGCTCTACAAAAAAGCTCTAATAAGTAAACATCGAAAAAATTATATTTTTCGAGATAATAATTGTTTTGTCAAAATGTATGTTAGTCTGTGCGTTACCAAATTTTTTGTGGACGAGCTAGCTCAAAAACTAGTGTGAATATCGAAACCAAATTTCACATGTAGTTTTGATGCATTGAGATTAAGAGCTGATTTGATTTTGGTGCATATCAACTGAAAATTAAGGGTGGTGGAGGGAGGGATAAAAATCAAACAAATTTTGTATATATAATCAGTGGACCCTCAGAAGTTTAAAAATACAAAAACTACCCCCCTCTACATGATTATAAATAATTTTATTAAATATTAAATATATGTGAGGGCCAGGTTGTATGGTAAAGTCAAGTGGATGGCCACATCAGAACGTGTCAGTTTATTAATAATTCAAGTGGTTAATCCAAATATTTCGAGAGCACTACGGCATCCCTTCCTCAGGGGAAACCACTATCTCACCAATAAACCGACCCATCAGCATGCACAAATCAACGAAAAAAGCTTTTAAATACACTATATACATATTTAGTCGACTCTGGATAATTTGAATATTTCGATAATTCGAACTCTTCAGCTGTTAACTTCGGTAAATCGAAAAATGCTGTGTATTTTGATACGCTTGATAACTCGAAATCTTTTTCGTTACAAGAGGGAGAGAACGTTCTATAATTCGAACTAGGCCACTTTCCCTCTTTTATAATTCGAATTTTTCCTAGTAATGTTTATTTCTTTTTTTAATTAAGTATGTTATTATCTATTGCAATAATAATCCATATGTTATTTTTTTGTTCTTTTCATTATTTTTACTTTTTTCTTGAGACTATATATAAAATTTATGTAAGCTCATACATATTTTCAAAAATATAATAAAAACTCTTAATAATTCGAATTTTTTTTCTTTCCTCTTTATAATTCAAACTTCTTGATAATTCGAAGTCTCGATAATTCGAATTTTTCTTGTAGTCCCTTGGATTTCGAATTATCGAGAGTCGACTGTGTATATAATTTCACAGTATAAGATGACAACCATATTTATTAACATTCAATATTTTAACGATGCCTGAACAACTTTTTTCGTTGATTTGTGCATGATAGGGTCGGTTGATTGGTGAGATAGTGGTTTCTACTGAGGAAGGGATGCCGTAGTGCTCTCGAAATATTTGGATTAACCACTTGAATTAATAAAACTGGAAAGAAACAATTGAATTTTATTAATCTTTCTTTAAAAACTATAAATAATATATATTTTTCTCCCGAAACGTTTAAATGATTAATAAACATTTTATAAATATTTTTATAATGAACTCTATTGATTTATTAGAATAAAAAATTATCAAAAATTTATTTCAAAATACAAATGTTGTATATAATCAGGATTCAATTTTGGGAGAAAATATTTTTATAGGTTTTTTAATTAAATTATTTATTAACAGGTGGTTGAAATAAAATACTCATGTTGTTGAATCATAACAAAATGGGGTTGATTACCCAGGTAGGAATCGTCCATGTTGACGATTGGGCAAGGCTTGGCTCAATCGTCCATGGGAACCCGTGGAGGTTTTCGTTAACTCTGCTAAAGCTGGGTCCAAAGTTGGCCCAAGGTTCGCCAATTTATAATTGCCAGGCCTCGGGAAACTTGTTACCCAATTTTTGGGCCAAGGCTTAGTAGCCTAAAATATAATATTTTTTTTATATTGTGTGAATCAATTGTAATAGACTGATGAAGAGGGCAAAGCCTTCGAAACTATAGTCTCGTTATAAATAAAATTTATAATTCCAGAAGAAGACACACTCTTTTATTGTCTCGTTCAATAATACAAAGCCTTGGTGAATTCGTCAACCCAAGACTTGTAAACGTATGATATTGTTTTCGTTAACACAAAAGCTGGGTCCATAGTTGGCCCAAGACTCGGCAAACCAAGATTGCCAAATAAGCAATAATTAAAATTAAAAAATTACCGAGTTAAGCTCGGTCCTCCAGATTGATTATATAAAAAAAAACGGTTGTCTGAAAGTCGGTTTACTGACGATAGTTGAACGTGACAACGTCATAAGAAAATACTGATATTTTCTTATGACATTGTCACGTTCAACTATCGTCAGTAAACCGACTTTACAGACAACCGTTTTTTTCATAAAATTCTTCGTTCAGAAAATCATTTTAAATTTACAAAATACTTACTTGAATAACATTTATTGTTTAAATTTCTACTCGATTGTTAAAATTTAATTTTTGATTTTATTATTTTATAATAATAAATTTTGTATTGCCATTATTTCTTTCAGCAAGTTAACTGAATAAAAGTTGTTGTTCAATTAGTTACTTAATTATTTGTGCAAATTTAATTGTAATTTGTTGTAAAATAGTAATAATTTTGAATAATATATTATAAGAATAAACTGTGATTAAATTATTTTTCATAAATATTAAATTTAAAATTTAAAATTTGGAAACATAATTAAAATTTTTGTAACTGTAGCTTTTAAAAAGCCTGCCTCAATCTTTGTCGCTCGTTCCGCGCTCTCGCTTGCACTTCAAGCCTTAAATGAAACGCCTCAGAGCGAGGTAACGCCGCATGAGTCATGTTTTTCGTGCGTGCAGCCAGCCGGCTCCATCGAATAATAAGATGTTGTCACGTCAAAAAAGACTAACTGCGAGGCCCGCCTTCGACCCCACCCCCGCACCCCCATTAGTGAGCCCCCAAACCCCTGGGCTCAAAATATCAAAACGTTATATAGCAATTATTTTAAGATAGAAGACATCTGATCCAAATAAGAAATTTCATAATATTCCCTTAAGTCATTATTATGTGAATCGTGAGCAAGATTTGCGCGGAACTCACGGAAACGAACATACATACATATATACAGACAGACAGGAATTTTGTTGAGGGTGTTTTCGTTCACAACTTTGCTTGAAACGTGTGTAAACAAAATTTGGCGTGACTTTTACCAATGTACAGACAAAACCTTAATTCTATATAATATATACAGTATATAAGATTATCCCTACAATAGACTGCTTTCTTTTACAACTATAATTTCCCTAATGGAATTTGGAGCCATTTTGGAGACCACTTTTTATAATTATATATTTATAATTAAAAAAATATTATCAATTTTATTATTTTATCACTTTTATTTATACAATTTATTACTTTATTTTTAATATATATTTTTAAAGTATCTCTTTATTGAATTTATTAAATTACAAATGAAAATTGATACGAGCAAATCAGCTTCATTCATTCTCGAAATTTTTTTTTTAAATGAAACAAAAAAAAATGAAATTTGATTTTTAATTACATATGAAAAACGTTGTGAGGAAATTTACCAATTGAATTTTAAATTGTTCATTTACATTTTTTCCTGAACCTATAGTACCTACCTATAGATATATATTAAAAATGAAATATTAAAAATAAAATTGAATATTAATAATAATAATCGTTCTGACAATTAAAAACCCATATCCGGCTAGAGATTAAAATTTCGAAAGCAGATAATAAGAATTAAAATATAAAATAAATTATATACAATAAATGAAGGGTAATTGTATTTTTTAAAAATAGAACAAGTTTTTTCTTTAGTCTACATCGGGGGTCCCCAACCTTCGGCCTGCAGGCCAAATACGCTCCTTGAAACTTTTCCATTCGGCCCGCGGCTATTACAGAATTAATTCACAAATATTCACTATTTTTTAAATATTAATGCCATATAATAGCGTATTATTAATATAATTTCCTTATAATATGTTATATCCGGCCCGCCTATAGTTTTCAATGTTCACATGTGGCCTATCTCTAAAATGTTTGGGGACCCCTGGTCTAAATTTTGTCTCCTTTTTATCAAGATCTCTTCAGGCTTTTCGGATGGTCATGTTTCAAATTCAAAATTTACAAATTATTTTATAAAACAATCTCACTATTTTAACTTTCACATTTATATTCTATAGAATTTAATGGGGAAGTATTGCGATGTGCCAGTCTGAGTCCTGGCACTTTTTTAATAGGCTTTCTGCAATTTTTTTCAACAAACTGTTTGAACTAGGAAATTGAAATTTAGCATTGACGTGCATTATTTATTATCACAAACATGTGAACTGAGCAGCTTTATTTAAAATATTTTATTTTTTAACTAATTTTATTATTTTTATAACATTTATTAATAAAATTTTTTTCTTTTGTTTCAGGTAATTGTCAATTTTGTCAATTGGTCTTCTTCTACTAATTGGGATTAGAAATTCAAGGTAAGGGTATATATTTGTAAATTCAAAATTTTCTCCGCTTATTATTGACGAGTCTGATTCAGGCGTGCCTTGGCATGAGATTTAGTCGAACGAAATTGGCTCTTCTTATACTAGTACTAGCAAAAAGTTAATGCTAGAGTATATAAAACAGTCAATAAGGATGTAGTAAAAGAAAATTAATACAATTATTGAAAAAATGTGTTAAAAACCAATTAAATATATAGCGGGCCTGATAGGTCCGGGTCGCAGACCTTCTGTTTGTGAAAAAGCTTGTGTTCTAGAGATAAATAAATATATAGTATGTGTGCCACACATACGACTTTTTAACATTATTAACCGCCACACCTAGTAGTGCAATGTCCGAACAGGAGTCGCCTCCTCTCCACATATACCTGTGCTGAGTGTGTTTAGCTGTTTTACACAGATATACGGGACCTACTTTTTAACCCCGGTTCCGAAGAGGTTGACTAGGCAATTATACTCTTGGTAGTTTGCTATTGCTTTCAAAGAGCAGGGGATTCCAAATACCTGCCGAGACTCAGTCTCCAACCAGCATACTTCGGGACAGCGGCCCGACACTCAGCCCACTGACCCACAGTCGCCTCTCGAAATTGATTACACTTTAAAAATAACTCTGTAGTCCAATCAAGTATCTCGGATTATGGGAAGTGCCGCTTTGAAACAGCCTCATTTAGCCACATAGAATGTCCTACAAATCGTCCTCCCATGACTTTGCTTCATTACAAAATCTCCAATATTTTCGATTTTTATTGGTATTAAGAGAGTGTTGCGCGCCAACCCTTGTTTGTGAGGTTTGGTGCGAGTTGAGCCTATCCGGAAAGGATTAGCTCGGTAACGTGTCGAAGGATGAGTTCTTCCGCCCGCAGCTCTGGTGTCGACAGTGGTTGTGTCCTACTGAAGAAGGTCTTAGGGGTAGTTGATCAAAAGACTGTTTCGGATTTACATGTGGTTTATTGAAGGTTGGTTGTCGAGGCGTGATACCTCAAGTTACATGTGTGTTACGAGAGCGACTGGGGTCCTGAACTCAACTGACGAGGTTTTGCGAGGCAAAAGACTGGCTAGAGACTGGCCTTTTGGAAAGGGGAGGGGTCGTCTTTTAAAGGTTGTTTATGCAAGCATCGCAATTGCTTTCTAGGTTGTGGATAATGGTTTCTTCGGGGCCTCACACGTGCTGCAAGCTAGCATATTTCAAGTTGCGAAATATTAGGCATTTGTAGAAGGAGAATGCTCGACCAGCGATTTATCAATAATTAAAGGAAATTAAGATATGGAAAAGTACAATGAGAATATTAGGGCTGGACCACAACAAGAGAATATTCTTTAAGCAACTTAAATTTCAACGTTCTACGATTAAAAGTGCTTCATTTAGCCATCTAGAGCTCTTTCGAAACCCCACCATAATTTCACCTTATACAAAAATTTTCAAAAAATTTCTGGGGATTATCAGCTTTATGCTTTGTTCCCGTGACATTAAATAAATAAAGAAAAAAATCAGCTTTATGTTCTGAAATTTTCAAGTTTCAAACATCACCGAAAGTGCCTCAAAAAGGATGTCTTTTTTTGACCTTTAGAATTTTAATATAAAAGATAGGTGGAATATTAGAATGGCATCTCAAAAAATTCACTTGAACTACTTACAAATAAATACAAATCAAACAAAATTATCCTAAGAAGTAAGTCTACTAAATTTGCCCCAGATCGAACAAAAATTTTAGAAAATGAATATTTTCCCCCCACTCGCTTATTTAGATAGTTGATTATTTGCAGCAATTTTACATAATTTTAAAGAGTGTGAGTGTACTAAATTTGGTTTAGATCGAAAAACAAGTTTAGAATTCCAATATTTTGTCCACTCTTTTGCTCTACAATGGAAAATAATATATAGATATTAGATTTTTTCTCATCCCATTTTCGTGCCAATGAATGTATGTAAACTGAATTTCAGCCTTCTAGGTATTCTCGAAGTACACAAAAAACGATTTTTTGGTCAGTCACGAAAGGATTTTATATACCTAGATATTTCAGATGGGGCTCATTATAATTATTTATTTATTTATTAAGGCAAATTTAAATTACATTTTTATAAACATTCATTCCAATATAATTTTTACCCAGGAAGACACTAAGTAATCAATGAAACATGAATGAAAAGCCATGAGCTTACGGCACTAATTTTTATTATTTATTTATTCTATATACAGAATCAATATAAATCAATACAAAATAAATAAATAAATTAAATTAAATAACCTATTTTTATGTAATATTGTTTTTGTAGGTTTTTTAAAAATCCTTTCGATTTTTTTTTTAATCACAATGAAAAGAAAATTGAAAACAAGTAGAAATTGGGAAGAGGGGCGTCTGGATTAAAGTGTGTATGTTGGTGGGGGTGGGTGGGGGCTACCTAATTGCACAAGGGCCAAGGGCTCAACTGGTCACCAGGTGCTGGCAACTTATGCGCCCAAAACATTCTGGAATTAATTCCCGAAACGTGACGTAACCTGAGTGGGCTCTGGTTCCCTTTGCGAGGAGTAGCCAACCAACCAAGCAAGCAGGCAATAAGGCCCAGCCAGCCAGCCAGGGGGATGGAAACTCAACGTTACGAGTTACCCAGTGGAAAACACATCACATCCACAACACACAAAATGAACGATTTATTATCGAAAACTTTAATTACATGGTGTAGCATTGGCTCGAATATTGAAACTCACACACGAAGGAACTTTATAGACGAATTTCGGAAAGAAAAATCTCAATTTTGATTTCAATCCAAAGTGGAAGATTAACAATTCAAACTGATTCTGGTTTCGAATTAAGATCATATAAAAAGCCTTCGCGGTTTTGTGGTACTTATTTAAACAAACAATTTCTTTATTGAAAATCAATTTTAATCAAGTACATATTGACCATTATTATCTATGACTTTTTGCCGTGATTTTCAGCGGCGCTTCGGTCGGCCAATTTTTAACCATCATGAGAGTTTTGCAGAGACCGAAACAAATGGTAGTCAGACGTTGCAAGGTCCGGCCTATACGGTGGATGCATCACAACTTCCCAACCAAGTTCCGTCAATTTGTTCAGAGTCATCAAAGATGTGTGTGGCCTCGGCATGATGGAACGTTAATTAATTAGCATTAATTGATATGGCACCCAAACATCGAGCTTTTTTTGTAGCCTGCTCTTTTCAAATGATTCCAAATTGTCATGTGGCTGATGTTTAGTACCTACGTTATTTCCTGACAGCTTGCGTGTCGGTCTTGCTCCACCAGTTGCAAAATTTCATCGACTTCTTTGACTGGCGGCCGATCAGAGCGAGGTGTATCTTTGACATCGAAATTTCTGGAACGAGCAAACCACTTCCTTCGTTCACTCACAGCATTCTCACCGAACACTTGACAAAGTTTTCGGCACGTTTCTACCTTTTTTATAGTAAAAAAGCATCACATAGCGTATTTCTTTAGATATTTCACTCATTTTCAAATCAATATATCTTTTTACACGAGCAACGAATTAGAAAACTATCTTCACAAAAAATCTATCGCCAAATGTCAGCTTTTCAGCATATGTTCGTTTGAGACAATCCAGTGAGTACTAGATGAAGGAGGAGGTATCAGCCAATCAATCCTTCATCTAGTACAGTTTCATCACAGCCACGAACTCTAACAATATTCAATCCGGTGAGTGTTGCCCGATATATAGGCATCAACACATTCTAGTGTCAAAAAACCGCGGAGACTTTTTATATGATCCATTTATTCTTCAACGACTAGGCTGGCAAAGTTTTTAATAATGAGAAATCACTGAGGTTATCCTCTGCTTGAAATAAATAAACATATATAGGTGTGTGTGTTTGTAGTCCCTCGACCCTGCCATTTCCCATTCTATTACCTAATCAGCTTTTAATCCCCCTAAAAGTTTCCCCAGCAAAAAGTTAATGGCTTCAAACACCTGGCTGGCTAAATCTCGGTTTAACTTCCACCCCTGCAACCCTTATTCAGCTGAGATATTAATTAGACAAGCATTACTTAAGCCGAAACAACTTTTCTATTGTACTAATCTCTCTTGGGTTTGGTGTGAATTTTCTACCTCAAAAGACAAAAAAAAAATAATAATATAATGGAAAATTATTCTCTCAATAGTTATGTCGATTCTTTCAAAAAAGACTTTATTTCTAAAAATGGAAATATCTCGTATTTTTTTCCTTGTGATATTTCCATAAGCATTTAGGTCAATTGTACAGAAATTATTCCCAACGTTTTTTTATCTTTTTTTAAACGAACATGATAAAAAGATTGGAATATATATATGGCGGGTTTTTGATTGATTTGAATTTTAAACTAGATTCTATTCAATATCGCATTGCGACATATTTATAATAATATTAATAATATTCTGGTGTGTCTGCCTCACGAACACACACTTACTTTTTTATACTTTAGCATACGAGAAGTATGAGAGTAAAGTAACTGTTTTTGAAATAAGTAATTGTTATTGCTTTTTTTGAAAATAACTTATATCCGTGAATTTTTATTTTAAAAAATGTTGGGAATATACATATATATTTTAAAATAAGTGTATTCTCTACTCAATTAGATAACTGGCGAACTCTGTCGACAGCCACATTAAAAACATTTTTTTCATGATGTCACTTCTAAGAATTTTATTTAACAAGTCTTTGTACTTTTTACTCTTCAATTTTTTTTTTCAATAATAAACCATGTTATTAAACTTTTATAAGTATTTGATTTCAGACATCTTTACTTTAAACAGTCAAACACAAAATTAAGACTTAGAAAAATTCTATCATAAACTTTTTGAAAAATTTCCAAATAAACAAACACTTTTCCAACCCCGATAACAAATACTTTCTCATATTTCGTATGGTAAAGTAAAATTAGATTTATATATAAAAAAATAAATAAATATAAGATGTTTTGTTTCTAATATAGAAATATCCGAGGGGTGAACAGCGACCTAATATCTTGTACGCCTACTTCTACTTCCACTTCCATTTCCAAGTAGAAGACCATAGATGAAGGGGCATTATCTAATGAATTCCAAAATAATTCCACATAATTCCAAAGACAGTGTACTAATTCCACCTAATTCCAATCGTGGTTCACCCCTCGGAAATATCCATTTAAGAACTAAATAAAATTATTCGGTACTTCCGAAAAATGAGCTTAGTCTAACTCAAATCCTGACCGGATTTAAGCACAGACTTCGCAGGCTGCAGCCAATGGACCCGCACCACAAAAGGTCTACTTTTTTACTTTCACATTTATATTCTACTAGCTGACGACCGGCCTTCGGCCCATGCTCACTGACCCCGGCGGGAGCGTCTCGTTCATAGCGCTAATTTAATAATTGAAATTTAAAATCTTACTGTAAGTATCGAAAGAATGTGACTGGAATGAAATTGATTCAAAAATAAGGAAGAATAAGGAAATATTTATTTAACACATTGCCTAAGCACGATCACTATCTGACCAATCAGAATCGTTCTAATAATTTAACGCTTTGGCATTGGCTATGCACTGGCCAATCAGATCGTTTCCACATACATATATATCCACATACTTTCTATCTATTTTATATATATAGATAGATAGATAGATAGATAGATAGATAGATAGAATATAATGAGGAAGTATTGCGATCGCCTGACTGGATTTTTATATATATTTAACAAGGTTTCAATAAAGAGTTTATTTTTAAGTTTTTAATTGGATAATTGCTGAAAATGCGGTTTTGTAGGTTAACTAAAAAAATATATTTTCCCGGCAGGGCCCGCGCCATGAGGTCCAGCGTAGGAGCCCATAGATCCTAAATCCGTCTCTGCTCAAAATATATAATATATTACGATAACTCTAGAAAGAAAAGTCATAAGCAATTCCTTTTGGCCCAATAAGGAGAATGGAATACATTTTGGGCTCTGCCTTCAAAATTGCAAACAATTTATACCTATAATATATATATATGGAATTTTGGTACTGTCTACACAGTTTCACCAAGGTCTATAATTGATATAAAATCGCTATATATGGTAAACTAGCAGGGGCTCCAGCTTAAAAATGTGTTTCAAGATAGGTACTCAAATGAGTGCGTGCGGAGCATGGCTTATATAGTTTCAGACTTATCTATCTATCTACTCTTATTAAACGAGCAAAAATTGTATATATATTTATATATTTATTTGTATATTTGTATCTTAGTTCTATTTTGAAAACGGCTCTACCGATTTTGATGAAACCAACTCTATTAACAAGTTTTGAGGATGAGAAAACGATCTGGCTAGGTCTGACCTCGACAAATTTCATCTTAATTGATCTTTTCTTAATTAAAGTAATTATTGATAGATGAAAATCTCAATAAAAAAGTTTGTTTACATTTTTTTCAATTATCTTTTATTTATTAATTGGTTTTTTTAATTTTAAAACCCACTAATAGGTTATAACAAATATTATTATATTATATTAAAATTTAATTTAACAGGTGTCTAAATCATAACATTACAGGTGGATTCATAACAAAACAGGTGTGTTTACAAATAAAGTGGTTGAAATGGTTTTTTTTATATAACTTGGAAACAAATCTTATTTAATTTTATGTTTTTATTTCAGATCCTATACGATTATTTTTTTATTATCATAACTAGCTATAAATACAACAGCTCTGGCAACTTTTTGCTTCAGTTAAAAGTTATATATGAATATTATTTTTAATTTAAAATTCTGATAAAAATACTGCACCTATGCAAAAACTGGGTGCGGGGGATTGGGCTGGGGGTGCAGGAGGTGTAGTTTAGTAGTGGGGGGACAGGTGCGGGGTTGGGGTGGGGTGAAAGTGGAAGTGGGGGTGGATGGAGTGAGTGCATGGGGTGGGGTGGAGTGGAGGGTCTGGGGGAAGTGTGGGGTTTTAGGGGAGAGGGGGGTTCGGTGGTTAATATATACTATATATAGTGTACTATATATATTTATATATTTTATCAGAATTTTAAATTAAAAATAATATTAATATATAGCTTTTAACTGAAGTAAAAGTTACTGCATCGTCTCGGTGCCTCCAGGTACTATAGTTTAAAGATATAGAGATAATTCATTATAATTGCAACGTATTCTAGTTACTATTTTTAACTTTTTAACAACCTAAATATGTTTGCTTATTTACATCAATCTGAAATCGTATTCTTTGGTTTGTTTATGCCTCATAACTTGCCACTCTCGGCATAAAAAAAACCTTATTAATTTTATTTAAAAGAAAAAAAAATATATTGTAGAGATAAATGGATAAAATTGCAAGCTGATACATTATTAAGGGAAGAAAAATATTCGAATCATTAACAAAAAAATAAGGAAAAAAGGAAGGAGAAATAAGAAACAAGAGTTTGGGTATAATTTGATATTAGATATCAAGATCTAAATTAAATTGTTCAATTACTGAATATAAAAGAGGAGAGAAGAAAAGAGAGGAGGGTTTTATCCCAATTAAAATGAACACACACACACACACACATATATATATATATATATATATAGTATGTATATATGGCGAGAAATAGAAAAGAATTCATGATTTCAATTTCCTTTTTCAAGCCAATTTAAAAGGAGAAAAAAAATGGAGAGAGATTTTAAAATAAATACAGTCGTAGAATCGTAGGATATTATTAGATGTGTGCAATACTATTTCGCGCTTTTTGCTCTTTGCACACAGATAGGGATATAGGGGCAAAGAAAGATCTGGGGCACGAAATAAAAATCAACCGAATTAATGAAAACTGGAAAATTTATAAGAGAACCAGATTGGCTATCTAGCCCTTTTATTCTGTTCAGAGGGGGAAAAATTATACTAACTATGTATATCTAAAAACTTTTTAAGACTCGCCACGTGGTATGCAAATTTCGGTAAACAAGATCGATATCTTTGTGTTGTGAGTTTTCTGATATAAATTACAGAGGCTTGAGCTGCTTTATTAATATCTGAATAACAGGCATTAAATTACGAATTAATGCTAAAAAAATAAGAAAAGAAATAAAACCCATTTAAAATAAATTTTTTAATATTAAAACTTGAAATGAAACTATATTGTCAAATAAATAAAATTTTAATATAACCTCCAAATGATTTAGGTATGATTTTTGAGTGGCAATTGTAAAAAATAAACTTCAACGGATCGGTGCAAAAGTTTATACGAGGCATGTTCCTAAAGTAAGTACCGTTTAAAAAAAAACAAGTAGGGAAAGAGTGGGGGCGGGGGGGGGGGGGGGTAGCGAGACAAGATGGGGCCCCACTATATCTCAAAAACTAAAACAGTTTTAATAAAACTTCAAATGCCATCTTATGGTTTTATCTCGAAACTTTTCATTGCACCGATAGCGAAAACCTGAGCGGAGCATAAGACGTTGCTGTGAGTAAAAAACGATTTTTCAATGATTTGATGTTATTTTTAGAGTGTGTTTCGAGTGTGACTATCAGAAATACATTGGTTTTTATGTAGACAACAAAGTTTTATAGCAATTCCTGTATTTTAAACTTGATTTTAGACTAAATATTTCACGATTCCTTGTCAATTTATAACCTCAAAAAAATTTTTAGCTTACAAAGTCCCGTTGGGGCAAAATGGGGTACAGGGTAGAGCCACGAAATCAGTCAAGTGATTCTCAAATTAATGTCCCATCGCATGTTCAATCATCTGTGCTTAATCAGCCATCCACAACGTCACTTCAGCCACAGGAACAGCCAGGACCTAGTACTTCATGTCATCTCGTTAATCCCAAGCTTATGATTCCGATTCCGCGAATTAACCAAAGAAGAAAAAGACAATTGCTCAAAAGGGCCGTAATAACTTATTCTCCCTACAAGAAAGAATTACAAGAAAAACTAAATGATAAGATAGCGATGGGAAAGAAGAAAAAACTCAAAAAAACAAAAAACAAAAACAAAGAAACAGAATAAAGAATTAGATATTGAGACAGAAGCCATTGAATGTCTTTATTGCAAGAGTTTATACTCTGAATCTCGGAAAGGGTGGATTACCTGTCAGCAATGTGGGAGGTGGGCATATTGCGGCTGCACTGGCGTCGATGATGAGGATGAAGATGGAGTTCATACTTGTCCTTTTTGTAAAGATAATGATGACTAAAATGTTTAAGAATGGTGTACCCCATCTTGCCCCAAAGGTGGGGCAAAATACTATTTTGTGTTTTTATTCATTATTCAAAAAAATATAAAAGTTTTTATTTATTTTTTATTATAATTTAATAGAGGGAAGACTGATTTAGTTAATAAATAAAGTTCCTAATTTCTGTGATGTATATTTAGTTGTTTTTTTACTTCAAACCTTAAGGTCCCCGTCTAACCCCACCTTCCCCTATAATTTTCTTTACAATTTTATTTTCACATGACAGCCTGTATCTTAATCTACGTTTCGACATAATTTCCACCAATATTAAGGTATTAATTGTATCTTTCCACGAGCTTTAGTATTCCCTCCTCAAAGAAGTCTGCCGCCTGATTGGACATCCACCGCAACTTTCGATAATTTAGTCGTTCAGTCAGAATCGCATAAAAAACACCTCTTAACATTAGAGGAAACAAATCAGATAACGACCAAGTCGTAAATCTGTTCTCTCTCACTTTTTCGTCAACTTTATGCACTAAATCTTCAGTAATGACAGAAGGTCGCCCACTTCGTTCCTCGTCATGAATTTTCGTGCGACCATCTTTAAATGTTCTAACCCATTTGCATACCATCTGATTTGTTTCCTCTAATGCCAAGAGGTGTTTTTTATGCAATTGTGACTGAACGACTTTAAAGTATCGAAAGTTGCGGTGGATGTCCAATCAGGCGGCAGACTTCTTTGAGGAAGAAATACAAAAGCTCATGGAAAGATACAATAAATTCCTTAATGTTGTGGAAACTATGTCGAAATGTAGATTAAGATACGGGCTTTCAGGTGAAAATAAAATTGTTATGAAAAGTATACTTTTTTTTTTATTTTAATACGGTACTTACTTTAGAAACATGCCCCGTACATACCCATTTGAAATTTTAATATTCCTTTATTATTAATCAAATAAAATAAAAAGGATTTAGACATTTTGTAAAGTTATTCACATCCATACATACTCTTCAGCAATATCTTTAATTTTCTAAGCTGCTAGAAGAAGAGCATAATAGTTTTTGTTTTGATTTAAAGTCCATTTTAGCTTGATATAATTTCTGTTATAATATAGTAAAATAATGATGTGCTAAAATAAACGTGTAGATTTAGCTTTATTTACTTTTTCAACAATACAAATAAATAATCAATAAAATATTGTAAACAATACAAATTAATCATTAAACAATTAATTAATTAGATTTAATTATGCTTCAAGACAAGCTTGTATTATAATATGTTGCTTCGCACCCCACTCAATGAGCGAAAAGTAAAACCAGCTGTTTTCCTTTTAGGAAAGCCTCTCCTTGAATATTTCTATTTTTAAGGGTAAGAGGGAGTTGCTTCTATCTATATTTAAGTCATTGGATAGATTTATTAGTATCATTTAACTAGAGATACTAAATATTCTGACCCTTTAGATTTAATATATATTATTATTTTAATTAAGGATTAAATTTAAGGTCATGGTGTATGATAAAATATAAAGCCATTTTAACCCCTTAAACTTAGGTAACTGATTAGGAAGATCTTAATG
This sequence comes from Forficula auricularia, assembly GCA_024734495.1. Lineage (NCBI taxonomy): Eukaryota > Metazoa > Arthropoda > Insecta > Dermaptera > Forficulidae > Forficula > Forficula auricularia. The sequence goes on from JALMQS010000566.1 coordinate 36,970, forward strand.
CCTTAAATCTACCCTGAAGGCTCGTTAATCTTTTCATGCATTTTTGACAAATCTTAGGTTAATTATTTTTGATTACTGTATTGATATGAAATTTCCTAATCTTGCTCTTACAATATCCTTGAAAAGTTTTAATTAAGAAATCTCGAGGTGTACGTTTCTTCATTCAAATACCATGGGAATCATTGCTCGAGCCTCCTTTCTATGTACTTAAAATAGATAAATACTCTCTATGTTATCTGAATTAATCTTTTATATTAATAAAATTGAACGCGAATTCAAGGCCTTCATAAATATTGTGTTAATTAAATCTAATTATAAATGATGTTTCGAGCATTGGCTGTAAAGCCTTGACTAAAGGTAGGCAGATAAAAAAGTTTAGAAACTGTTGAAATATCGTGCTCTAGAAAAATTGTTTAAATTAAATGAGCAGAGGGAATTACAAATGATAAATAAGTTCCCGATACGATTAAAGAAAAGAGCTTATTGGAAGAATCTGGGTAAAAGATAAGCTCAGATGTTGCTGGTTGGCATCTAGAATACAGTTAAATAGAGGCAAGTAATTTCGTTAAACCAGTCTTACGATCAAAAGGGTAGACAGCAGGGAATCACCCCGAAATTTCAGTTCAAATGAGATAAAACTACCTAAACAATTTTTAATCCACAAATCCATCCGCTGAACTATTAATTATACCAGAAGTCATTTAAAAAAATTAAACATACTATGAACTAAAAAATATATTTACTAAACTTGACCCCTATGGACCGGGGGTAGAATAGGTCCATAGTATCCCCTGCTTGTCGTAAAAGGCGACTAAAAGGGGTTGGACGTGAGACTAACAAGCTCACTCCGTAAAATAATACTTCCCATTTATGGAAGCAAGTATATGCTTCCAGTAAATGGGAAGAAGAATAGTATTAAGGACACCTGGATAAAACAAAAATTATTAATTAAGATTCTTAAACAAAAAAACTATTTTTCTATGAGAATCTTCTCATATAAGAGTCTTGTATTATATGTTTATAGGCTGCTTCGCAGCCTATAAACATATATTAACCTTCACGCTCGATCCGCGGGTAGCAAAACCAGCTGTTTTTCTCTTGGGAGAGCCTCTCCTTGAATAGTTCCTATTCCTTAAGGTAATAGGCAAATGGGTCTATATATATTAAACTCATTGGATAGGTGGAGATTCCGGGGGGTCTGACCTTTTCATCCTTCATCCAAATTTTTTAGAGAATTTCAATGAAATTACAAATTTTGGAGGATTACAATAAAATTTTTGTCATATTTTAAATAAAACCGAATTCATTATAAAGGCTTCTTTGTTGAGAAATTAATTTAAAACTGATGTTGTTTAGATGGATTTTATTTAATTTTACGATAATTTAATGAAATCACGTGATTGGAGACTTTAATATGGCTTAATTAAATGTTTGTAATGAATTAAAAATTTAAATATTATAAATTAATAATAAAATTAATTTTTTTATTATTTAACATTCAAAGCAAAGATGACATTTAAATACTCTATTTTTTGAGCGGCGTCTCAAGGAGCTCGATAGCTCAGTGGGTTAAATGACCATTTCTAGACTTATTAAATACATATTAATTATTGAATTATTTATTCCGAGACTCATCCTGGTTCGATCCTAGTCTCTGCGCAATTTTTTAAAAACATTTTTTTTTCTTATTATATTTTATTTTAATATCCATCCCTATTTCTTTTTACTTATTCATTTTTATTTAATATTGAATTAATCTACTTAAAAATGTTTTTCCATATGTCTGGGCTCCGAAACCTACGTTAACATGTTCTCCTATTACATACATGGTGGGCCATAAAGATCTACCACATTTTGAAGAGATATAAAAAATGAAAAAAATTTAACTAGAAAAAATCTGAATATATTTTTGAAAAGAACATAAAAATAATTTTTTTTAACGTGTTTTAAACATTATCAGACAAAAAGGGTGAGGGGGGTCAAAAATGAAAATTCTAGCCCTTTGGACCAAACTCAACCAAATTTTTGTGTACATATTCTGTGGACCCCAAAAAGGCTAGAAATACAAAAACTCACCACCCAAAATGAGGGGAAGGGTCAAAAATGAAAATTCTAGTCCTTTCGACTAAACTCAACCAAATTTTTGTTTACATATTCTGTGAACCCCCAGAAGGCTAGAAATGCAAAAACTAACCAAATTTTGTATACATAGTTTGGTCGAAAGGGCTAGAATTTTCATTTTTGAGTCTCCCTCCCCAATTTGGGTGGTTAGTTTGATTTTATGTTTTTTTTTCAAAAATATATTCAGTTTTCCTAGTTAAATTTTTTCATTTTTTATACCTCTCCAAAATGTGGGAGATCTTTATGCCCCACCCTGTATTAACAATATGTTTGTACAGGAATTCCATTTCGAAAAACATATTAGATTTCGAGTTTTTTAGCTTCAAATTCATCAATGAGTTTATATGTACACAACCTTCGAAACTAGAGTCACAAATGAATAAAATTATAGTTATATAAATATACTAGTACCTAGCCACCGAACGGTGTTCGGGAAGTTTTTGCTTCAAGGTAAAAGCTATATATATATATATATAATACACGCCCCCTGGACCCCCCACCCCCACCCCAGAACCCCACACTCACACTCCGCCCACCACCTTCACCCCCCTGCTCCCACCTCGCCCCGAATCTTCCCACCTCGTCCCACCCCCACCACCACCTCCACCCTTACCGATACCTCCACACCCACACCCGCCCCCGCACCCAGTTGTTGCATTTCTAGTCTTCTAGTGACCCACAGATTAAGGGCCGGTTAAGTCGCAAAGTAAATGCTTTTACCACTAACCAAGGGTAGCTGGTAAAAAGCATTTACTTTGCGAGATACAACAGGCCCTAAGTGTATTTAGGCAAATAAGTAAATACCGTATCATTTTTTTTTAATTAAATAACAATTTGTCGTGTTTTATAATTAATTAAATTGTCAAATTCTAATATTTAATATTTGTGGGATTTAAAATTCGATTTTTAATCAATTAAATTGTCCAACTTTTAATATATAATAATAATTGTAATTATCTATTAAAAAAATTGAAAATTGAAAAACCAATTAATTATTAAAAGGAAATTGAATAAAAATGTAATTATACATTTTTATCGAGACAACCACCTGTGAATAATTATTTCAATTAACAAAAAACCCATCAAAAATAAATTAGCCGAAGATGAGACCGTGACAGATCGAATGTCCAACACAAAACCCTCCTAATTTCATCCAAATCCTTAGAGCTGTTTTCGAGAACCCAATTGGATATATATATATATATATATATATATATATATATATATATATATATATATATATATATATATATATAGTATATATTATATACAATTTTTGCTCGTTTAATATAATAAGATATGTCAGTCATTAGTTTTGAAATCTTATGGATGGCCAGCATCCACGCATGCCACTAATAGATAGATAAATTATTTGCGTTAAGCAGATAACTTCATTGATTTCCCCTTATCAATAATTGTTTATTATTCATTACTTTATCAATAAAATTTCGTATACAAACCAAAATAAAGAGCTATCATTTATAAAAAAGCTCTCATACAAAAACTTTAAAACCTTTAAAAACTTTTTCATTATTCAAAAATCTATATTATAAACAAAGAAATAAAATACCAATTATTCATTCAAGTTTTTAACAATAAATCAGGTTTAAAAAAATCCAAGCAAGAATTCTTTTTTTATTGTAGATTATAGAAGTTACAAGCAACGCGAATAAGAAAAATTTTCCTGCTTCTTTTACTATTTTTCGAACATCCCTCTATTCCTTATTTCTTTTTTTTGCCCTATCCCTGAAAAAGTCTATTTAAACCCAATACCATCCAACTTTTAAGCCCTCTTATCCTGGTTACGGGCTTTGTAAGAGAAATGAGTGTTTGTCCCCCCCCCCCTTCTTGCTTAGGGGACGACCATCCGACGGACGGACAGACAGACAGACAGACTAGCAGACCGAAAGGAGAAAAGGATCCGTTTGAGAAAAAGACAAAGAGAGCTACTGCTCAAGAGTCGTTGTGTTTGTTCGGAAAACTTTTAGACAAAAAAAAAAGTATATATAGGGGGTGGTCATCACAGACAGGAAGGGGGCTGAAAGGGTGCGGGTAAAATGTCAGCTAATTTGAGTGAAATGTTCAAATAAACCCTCGCTATTTAAGGAAAAAGCAAAACCAACAATAACAGTAATATGAGTGGGGGGATCAATGGAAATAGAAAAAAATAGTGTAATGTTTAGTGCAGACCAATCGACTTTCACTTTCCTCGAATCAATAACAAATCGATATTAAAATATTTATAAAGAGAAATCAATGAAGGAAGTAGTGTATTTATATAAAAACAAAGTGCATACTTTAAATATAATGACCGCTAAAAAGGAGAAAAAACTAAAAAAGTACTAGTATAAAGTATTTTTTTAATGATATTGATGTGAGAAGGAGATACACCAAAAAGATACATCCCTTAAACGCCTGGTTTGGCCCCTCCATCGTGAAAAGAAGAAGAATAGCGGATTTTGTGGACTGGGTAGGAGTTGAAGGTGTCTGTGAATGCGGGTCTTAAACAGCTGAAGGTTATAATTTGCGGGGAAGACGGTGGCTGGAAGTGAGTTTCAGTTTCTGGAGGTCATGGAAATAAAAGTGTTGGCGAAAGCGCTTGTTCAATTTTTATCCAATTTGACAGCGAAGGGGTGTTTGTTGAGTGTTCGAAAACCTCGTGTTTCTACGAAAGAGGGCTCTAATGAGATAATTGATTTCAGACACCATGATAGTATCTGTAGTACAGGGAAAGGGCGGAAACGGTTCTTCGGTGAGCCAGGGAGTCGAGTGGGTTTGCTAGGACTGGGTCTTCTATTAGTTTAATTGCTCGTTTCTGAATTGAATCCAGTGTGGCAAGAGAATGCTTAAAAAGAACTAATATACAGGGATTTTAAGAGAGTTTACTTGCCAAAGCAAGCGGATATTAGGGTTTTTATAAATAAAGAAGATTCAATTCTATCATTATGCATAATATTTTTTATTTTCCGACCACCATGGCTGTTTGGTTTTGGTCTACTAGGAGACCATTGTCAAGGCTTGAAAAACAATAGCAATACAAGTGTCAGATATTTTAAAATTTCATTGATTTTATTTTTATATACAAGGTTTACTATTCAATACAGTGTTACCTCAATTCCAATTGTTTCCAAACTTATTTTTTGGGAACGAGTGTACTAATGTACCAAAAACTAATCAACCCTTCATTTTGTTAATATAATGGTATTCGATTTCATTTCAATTGGTTGAACGGTGTGGAAAAAATCCCTAACGTAAAATAGTAATCTATTCATACACATTACACATACATATATAGATGCGTACTAGGATGGTCCTTATTTTGGATATTTTCTAATTTTTATACTGCCGGACGCTCACTTGGTTAAAAAAAATAATAACAATATCATACAAGTTTCAAGTCTATCTCAATTTTAACCTTTCCCCCACAGCGATGTACCTAAGTTTCCCATCTAAATAACATGGGTTTTGGGTCATTGAACTATCAATTTTTTTATTCCGGCCAAAGAAATGGTTCAAAAAAATTGAAACAGTCTATATCCGTAAAATAATAGCTATCCCTCAGAATTTTTACAGATTTTTAGCTACTATAATTTTGGAGCCTATAACTAACGCTAAGATATAGCAGTATTTTATCTAGCTGTAACTCCAAAATTATAATAGATAAAAACCTATAAAAATTCTGAAGGATAGCTACTATTATAAGAATAAAGTCTACAGAGTTTCAAATGTTGTGAACCATTACTTTGCTGGAAAAAAAATTGATAGTTCAATGCCAAAAACCCCAAATTATTTAGATGGGAAACTTACATCGATGTGCGGCAAAGATTAAAATTGACATAGAGGCTTAAAACTTAAGGAACGTTTTTTTTTCTGTTTATTTCGAACCATATAAGTCTCTGACAGCATAAAAATTTGAAAATACCCAAAATAAGGGCTACCCTAATGACCACGAACTAAATGAAAAACCGCACTTTTTGGGCTCTGGACGAGACCGCATATAATTTTTAGGAAAACCGTCAGGTCCTAAAATTTAACTTGATGTAATACTACAATTTGTGACTTTGAGAGCATGGGTTCCGTAGTCTTTACTTCGCTTGGTGCGAGACCGATTACAATACTTGTATCTGCTTCCCATGGATAAAGTAAAAATTTAGAAATATGACTGGTCGGGATCAATAGAAATAAAAAAAAATTAATCACAAATATTAGATTGAATTTATTAGCAACAGAAAGAGAGAGAGACAGAGTAATGAATATTAAAACAATAGGATGATAAAATTTTACGATTCTAGTTATTTATATACATGGTGGTTTAGTTTATAAATTTTATTAAGGATATAACAAAAAACATACACATATGGTCAGAATTTATTAAAACATAAGGTCATCCTGTTTCATAAATAGTCACTTTACTAGATTAACAACGGTAACTTTTATTAGAGTTAGTAAAAGGGTGAAATACTTGTAGTACAAGGGTTGTTTGTCACTTTTATTGGGAGCTAACAAGAAATCCACTTTGCATATTATCTATATTTTGTAGGTGAATAATAATTTCAGATAAAATGTTTTTCATAAAGAGAAATCAATGAAGTTGTCCTCTACATGTAGTAAATAGACATATATGTATATCTCAAATATGGGTGAGTTTTTTATCTTGAGACAGTCTTATAACTCAAAAATAGTGCATTATATGAAAAAAGTTTCAAATAAAAGTTTATTTATATCAGGGGGAAACTAAACTACGCTATTGTTTTTTGACCTAGAACAAGCTTTCAAGAATATTTTAAGGTCAACTTCTGTTTTTTAATTAGAAACCTATATGTTTCTGTACATATTTTGAATCTACAAAAAAAAAACTGAACAACTTTTTATTAGAACTATTTTTTTATATGACATCAAATAAAAAATATTAAATCAATTAGATCTCAAAAAAAAATTATAATAATTATTTTTAACAATCATTTAACTTAATTATCAAATAATAATGATCAAATATTTGATTATTAAATAAATAATTTAATAATAATTAAAAATTTAATTATTTTGCGACACTGTTCTGAGACTTTCCAGAGAGTATGGCAAGTCTTCTGGATGAAACAACTTTCTTCAATTCCAGTGCCAATTTCTTTTGTTTTTTAACAGTTTTACAACACAATAAAATGAAGCTTGTGAGGGTGTAATCCTATCAGGAAAAAGCTGGCATTCCCATAATACTTCTTCCACCTTCATTGCATAAATTAAGAACATTTCAATTCTGTCTTCAACAAAAAATGCTCCATTTTTATTTTGCTAATACAATATAACTGATCCACTGGATTGACACTGGAAATTAACTTTTTTAAACTCAAGAATTTTAACTAGTTCTATTAAGTAGAAAATAATATAATAAATCTGTGTATAATGAAGTTTTAAGATCATTATAAACACTTATTTTCATTAATGTGACTTTTCGATTTAATAAATAATAATTTAATCATTATTATTTGATAATTAAGTTGAATATTTGAAAAAATAATTATTAATATTTTTTTGAAATCTAATTAATTTAATATTTTTTTTATTTGATGTCATATAAAAATAGTTCTAATAAAAGTTGTTCAGTTTTTTTTGTAGATTCAGAATATGTACAGAAACATATAGGTTTCTATTTAAAAAACAGAACTTAACATTGAAATACCCTTGAAAGCTTGTATTAGGTCTACAAAAAATAGCGTAGTTTACTTTCCCCCTCGATATAAACAAACTTTTATTTGAAACTTTTTTCTATATAATTAATTCACTGTTTTTGAGTTATAAGACTGTCTCAAGATAAAAAACTTACCCGGTATAATTTATTTGTTAGAGACTAATAGTTTTGAAAGTTTGGCCTTCATCATCAGTATTTTTAACTAGAAATATTTGATCTGTTATTTCTCATGGGTTCAAATACTCGATTGGATTTAAAATTCTCTTTCTAGTAATATAATGGTAAGCAGATCACTCATGCCTTCGTTTGTTGAGTAACCTCAATATCAAAATTATATATCTGTATATATATTATTTTTTGTTTGAGACTATAGTTTCGAAAACTTGGTCTTCATCATAAGTCTTTTTTAATTATAAATATTATTTTTCATGTAGTCACTACCGATTGGCTATTGAAAATTTTCGATCTTTACTTAGCTGTGAGCCAGTTAAAAAGTTTTAACATATGGTATTCCCCATGAATAATAATATTTATAATTAAAAAAAGACTGATGATGAAGACCAAGCCTTCGAAACTATAGTCTCAAACAAATAAACAATATATTTACAGATAATTAAAAAATTTTAAAAATTACAAAAAATACCATAAAACCCCAAAAAAATATAATTTCGATATATATATATATAAAATTAATAAATTAATAAAATATAAAAATTCCAAAATAAAAAGACATTTAACTTCTGAGAGATATTGTGAATATGTGTATATGTTTATTTGCATCAAGCAGAGGTCAACCTCTTTGTTTCTCTTTGTGAAAATACTTTTCCTTTATTAATTACTAAACTATTGTATTGCGAGCGAAATTTTTAATAAAATTTGCTTTGTAGAAATGGGTTGAAATTACATAATACGATTCTACCCTGACCTGACAAATGGACAGAGAAACTAAATAAGTTTATTTTCTTCTTTTTCGTTTGCTTCTTAATTTTCAGCTCCATTAAGTTTCCAGCCTTATATATTTCAAATTTCTTATTTGATTTTATTCTAAACTCTGACGTTTGAGGTATATATTTAGTAGGTAGGTACATATCAGTAATATATCGACAAGCCCAACTATATTGTTTTGATTGGAATTTTGCGATGTCAGAAATGCAATTGAAACCCCATAATTGAATTCCAAAGGTCCAATTAAGCCTTTAATTATTGAACTGTAGATTGGCAACTTGTTAACCGTATTAATTTAGAAATTTCGCCCGAAATACCTTTTTAAATGATTTACTTTGTTAGGATATAGGTATTTCAGAAAATTAGAAAAAATAATGAATCGTTTTTAGGACTAGATTAGGACCGTCCTCGTAATATATAAAACCAACTGCGAAGCCTGCTTTCGGCGGGACTCTTGCTGGTCAGGGGGTACTACGTCCCTTGGACTCCCTAATGGGTTTTAAAATAATAATTAAAATTTTTTAATTTTAATAAATTTTATTTGTCATGAAATATTAGTGGATTTTAAAATTAATCTTGTGTTATCGTAACGCGCAAGTCGATTGTATTAAGTATAGATAGATAAATAGATAGAAATAGATAAATAATTGAATATATAATAATAATATATTAATTTTCAAACCTACAAGTCCCAGGTGCATAGTTAATTACGTTTTCAACCTTTCTCTTGATCAATTTCTTCTTTACTTGGGAAATTTAAGCGTCTTTTGAGATTCTTAGGGGATTCATTTTCTTGCGTCCAAGTGCACTAAAGAAAAAAATTCTAATTTAACTAGGGATAAATTTAATTTCATAATTAATTTATATATATATATATATATACTAGCTGCAAGACCGCCTTCGGCGGCCCTCTTGCTCGACCCCCTGGGGGGACATAGAAACATAGGCACATAAGAGACAAGCACAAATGACTTTTATTAGTATGTGATATAGGTACAGATACAGAGAGAAATGGCCTTTAGTACCCCTGGACCCCCACATCCCTGACTCCCCACGCCCTGGACCCCATCTTCAAACCCCTGCCCCTGGACCCCAACCCCCACCCCCTGGGGGACGGACAAACATAGGTATATATACAGGCACAAATGCACTTTAGTAGCCCCCTGGATATAGGTACAGACCAGGTAGGTAGGGAGGGAAGGCTAGCTCGAGAAAGTGTCTCCACCTGACGTCACCACCAGCCGCCATCTTGCGATTGGCAAGACTAGAGAATGCCTATAAGAGCAATGATAATATTTATATAGTTTAAACTATATATCTTTAAATAAAAAGGTTCTTAAATAGAACATATATATATATATATATATATATATATATATATATATATATATATAATTATTCAAAAATGTTATTCATAGATCTGCAATGAATTTAAATAGCTACTTTCAGTAAAAATTTGATAAAACAAAGAGCGCACTCGTACCCATTATTAGGTAGATTTCGAAGATATATATATATATATATATATATATATATATCCCAATTTTGTATGTGCGCTGCAGGCCGCAACATTCAACCGATTGCAATAAAATTTGGCACTAAATTCAGTCTTGATGTAAAAAAGAACGGAATAGTTTTTGGTGACTTCAGCCCCAAAGGGGTGAAAATGGTAGGTGATTGAAATCTTAAAAAATTCATGACAACGTTAATATGCCTGATACCACTTTTGTTAACAGCATCATTTGTGCAAAAATAAAATAAACTCCCATAATATTTATTAACTACTAATGTAGCTGTAGAAGTTTTTATTTTTATGATTGATTTTATTAGGATTTGAAATGTTATTAAAATCATATATAATTAACTATAATTATTTATTCGTGTTCAATAAATAATCTTAGTTAATTATGTGTGATTTTAATAAAATTTCAAATCCTAATATTTATTAAGTTTAATAATAGTTTAATAAATTATGCTATTTACTTACCTGTGAAAAGTTTTTTTTTCTGATTCAGCTTCATTTCGTAGCCTTTTGCTTTTGAGATTAAAGGGATTAGTGCATCCATACACTGAACATGATACTGGCATAATTAAATATTTATTTAAAAACGTTCACTTTGTTCTTGAATGCTTTATATTTAGTAAAAATTTTGCCGAATTAATATTTGGAACACGAGAAATAGAATAAATACCCGTAAAGTGCGTCAATTAACCTAACTCTAGAGTCAAAAAACTTGAAACTAGTTTATTGTTTTTAAGGAAAATTAAAATATATACAGTCTAATCTAAAACATAAACACTTTTAATAAAAAACAAAAAATATATTAAGACAATCAAACTTGCTTTTTATCACTTTTAATAATAAAAAGAACTGTCTTAAAGATGGATACTATTAACATACGTTCAGATGGGAAGAGAAGGTTTTGTGCCAATCGCAAGATGGCGGCTGGAGGGGAAATGCCTGTCCTGACTGGAGACACCCCCACTCCTGCTGCTTTTCTAGCCTAGCTGTTCCTCCTTAGCTCCTTGGTACAGACACAGAAAGAGATACCCTTTAGTACCTGCCAACCCCCACGCCTGGACCTCTGGGGAACGGACATAGCTACATAGTTATGTAGGTATATAGGTACATACAGAGGCAGGCAAAAATGCGCTTTAGTAGTATAAGATATATATAAATTATTTATAATTAATTATTAATTGTTTTTAAAATAATTAATTTGATTATTAATATAAGTGAAATTTGAAAAACACTTGTTTATTTATACCTAGATTATAACAAAGCCTTAAAATCTCAATTAAAAAATGGCATTTTTCTGCATTTTTGAAACCAAAATTCGAAAGCTAGAGATTCAAAATCTAATCAGTTCTACTTATTGAAAATACAAACATTTTGACTTCAAAAGAAAGTTTCTATGACGTTTCTTTCTTGTGTTATCGTATCCAAAGACAGAGAAAATCATGGTTGAAAATAATTTTTTTTTCACGTTTCTGATATTTGAAAACACAGTCAGAAAAAAAATCGAAATATCCTGGAAATATCGAGTAAAAATTTGCTTGAAATATATCTGTTAAATGGTATTTTATTATATGTATATACGAAGCATAATTCAAACTACCAACTATTTAAACAAATATGAATCATTCATTAGATAAAATTTAATGATTTGACGAACATGAATTTAGGTCGTATCAAAGATTTTAATAAATATATTTATATTGCATGTAGGAAGGTCTTATCCCTTCGTAAAATTAATTGATTATATATCAAAAGTTGATTTTGAGAAAAAATTTAATCTTTCTTTCTCAAATAGATACTCATTTCTTTGCATTTAATTATTTGAGTTTTTCAGATATTTAAAGTGTGATTTAAATAAATAAATATATTAAGTCTATCATAAAATTATTCACCCCCTGTGGATCGGGAATAGAATAGATCTCACAGTATCCCCTTCTTGTCGTAGAAGGCGACGAAACGGGGTTGGATGTGAGGCTAACAATCTCACTCTGTAAAAAAAAATTCCGATCTCCTGGAATTTGGAGCATTTGGAGAAAAATGCTTAGGTAGAAAAAGACCACAGGAGTCTCCAGAGCCTATTAAAGATTAAATTAAATTGAAAGTTTTTTTGCCGAGAGTAGCAGAATTTGTATATATTGAAGGAGAAAAATAAAGAGTGTGTCTTTTCTACTGGAATTATAAATTTTATTTATTTATAACGAAACTATAGTCTCGTTATAAATAAATAAAATGTATAATTCCAGCAGAAGACACACTCTTTATTGTCTCCTTCAAAGATTAAATTTCTTGTTACTATGGTTAGACAAGCATTTCCTGTCTACTATGATTTTTTTTTTTTGATAGGCCTTTATCAAATCCTCTATTTTAATTTCGTTTGGAATTCAGGGATTTTTTAAAAATATTTTCATATGTGCGTGTAAATTAACGTAGGGGCAAGATTATAGTCGGTCCAGCCTTTGTGATGAGCTGGGCTTGAACCCGGACTTTTTGATTCGTAGTCAATGACTCAAACAATTTGATCCTCAAAAATTTGAGCTAGAAAGCTGTAATTTATTTCACATAATTAGCTACAAAGCAAAAACTTAAGAATATAGAAAATTTCAATAATGCACAAAAATCAATTTTTGACGTGACACACGTCTTATAATTCGATGGAGCTACGGCGCACGAAAAAACATGACTCATGCGGCGTTACCTCGCTCTGAGGCGTTCCGTTTAAGGCTTGAAGTGCAAGCGAGAGCGCGGAACGAGCGACAAAGATTGAGGCGGGCTTTTTAAAAGCTACAGTTACAAAAATTTTAATGATGTTTCCAAATTTTAAATTTTAAATTTAAGATTTATGAACAATAGTTTATTCTTATAATAAATTATTCAAAATTATTACTTTTTTACAACAAATTACAATTAAATTTGCAAAAATAATTAAGAAACTAATTGAAAGACAACTTTTATTCAGTTTACTTGCTGAAAGAAATAATGTCAATACAAAATTTATTATTATAATATAATAAAATCAAAAATTAAATTTTAACAGTCTAGTAGAAATTTAAACAATAAATTTTATTCAAGTATTTTGTAAATTTAAAATGATTTTCTGAACGAAGAATTTTATGAAAAAAATCGGTTTTCTGTAAAGTCGGTTTACTGACGATAGTTGAACGTGACAACGTCATAAAAAAATACCATTCCATCAGTATTTTCTTATGACGTTGTCACGTTCAACTATCGTCAGTAAACCGACTTTACAGACAACCGATTTTTTTTTTATTTACGAAAATATTTATTTACAGAAATTCCAATATTTTATTTATCCAAGCTTGCTTCACATTGGATAAAGTAAAAAGCAAAATCACATTAATAAAATGCAACTGAGGCAGCAAATCGGGAATACTCTAATATTTATATGGTAAACTCTACCTTTTCTATTCTCTATCTATTTGAAGCTTAATGTAAAAATTATCGTTTCATACATACTTTATGGCTTCCATGCAATAACTCTCTAGCATTCCCTCAACGACTGGACTCGCCTAGCTCTTACGCAGCTTTCATTCTTCTACGCTCATATGATTGCCTAAATTCAGGCGCACCAACCTCATAAATCAAGTTCAAATTCAGACTACATTTTGAAGATTTTAATTAATAAAATTATTTATTTATATTTTATAATTTAATATTTTTCTTATACGTGCCAAAAAATAAATTGAATTATGTTAAAAAGCTCTAAATTAAAAAATAATTCAAGTTCAAGTTTGATTTCGGACAAGAGCTACAATATTTTTCATTCCTGACCAAAGTAATGGTTCAAAAAATTTGAAACTCTGTAGACTTTCTATTAAAATTTTGGTGTCCATAATTTACTAATACTAAGATAAAGCAGTATTTTATCCAAATTTAACTCCAAAATTTTAATAGCTAAAAACCTATAAAAATTCTGGGGGATAGCTACTATTTATTATAAAGATAAAGTCAACTGAGTTTAAAATTTTTTGAACCATTACTTTGGCCGGAATAAAAAATTGATCGTTCAATGCCAAAAGCCCTATGTTATTTAGATGGGAAACTTAATCGCTGTCGCACTAGGCTTAAATTGAGATAGAGTCTTGAAACTTGGGGGATATTTTTATTTATTTATTTAGAACCATATGAGCCCCCATCCGCGTAAATATTCGAAAATATACAAAATAAGTAACACCAATACTTACATTCGTTAACAGATTGGACAAAAAAAATATAAAAAAAATAAAACCGACTTCAAAACAATTAAATGCAACAAATAAAATAACAAAAACTCAAAATTAAAATAAAATACACTAAAAGGTATAAAATAATTATCTTATTTAGTTACAACTAAACGACGAAATATTAACATGAAATCACTTTTTGAAGTCGGTACCAAACAAACTATATAAGCGAGCGTACCCGCCAAACGTACTAAGTAAGTTCCGTCGAGTGCGATTCATAAAATATATATGTTTGGCACCGACTTCAAAAAGTGATTTCATGTTAATATTTCGTCGTTTAGTTGTAACTAAATGAGATAATTATTTTATACCTTTTATGTATTTTATTTTATTTTTAAGTTATTATTATTTTATTTATTGCATTTAATTTTACTTTTATCCAATGCAAAGCATGGGAGAAAGTATTGGAATCGCTCTCGCGGCAAGCGCGACTTCAAAGGGTCCTCAGGTAAAGACTACGGAACCCATGGACTCAATTAAGGTCACAAATTGAAGTATTCAATGAGATTGAATTTTAGCACGTGACGGTTTTGCCAAAAATTACCTGGAATCTCGCCGAGAGGCCAAAAAGTGCCATTTTTTTTGGAAGTGCGTGGGGATGGATGGATGGATGTATATATGTGTGTTATCGTTTTTTTCGTCCACGATTTTTTCCACACCTTTGCGCTGATTGAAATGAAATTGAAAACCTACCATTAGTTTAACAAAATGAAGCGCTGATTAGTTTTTGGTACATACCGGTCCACAAACATTAGTACTTTATTTCAGTACTTTTTTAGTTTTTTCTAAATATCTTGAAAATGACTTAACCAATTTTGATGAAATTTAATATCCTAATTAAGTACCTTGGGGACCACAAAAAAGGTTAAATAAAGTTTTTAGTAAAATTATATTTTAAAGTACTTTACTCAAGAACATATTAATATTTCAAATGAATTTGGATAAAGTTTAGCAACGATCCGTTGCAGTTTATTTGAAGTCGGTTTTATTTTATTTCTTAAAAATTATTTTTATTTTTCTCTTTTTAGTGATGTTATTAATAGTGACTTAATATGATACCTTGCATGCATCTCGTAAGAGAAAGCGTCGGGCGAATGAATCAGAAAATGGCAATAAAATTCAATTCATAAATAAAGAAATTCTCTCGGAACGTTTGTGGGTTTTAAATGAATGTTTTAAGATTTTTTTTATAAAAGATTTTATTTATTATAATTTCGATTATTTGGCCATAAGAATTGGAGATTTACGTTATTTCGTCATTGATCATATCTTCCGAACTTGACTAAATTAATATGGTACTACCCCTTATGTACCGTCTTTCCAATAAAAAAATAATCATTGAAATCGGTTCATAAACAAACAAGTTATGTCTAATCAAACATATCAAAAAAGGTGCAATGCCAATGAAAAAAAACGGGACCAATCGGAAGCTAGACTGAACCCAAAGCAAAAAATAATCAAAATCGGTTCACAATTGACGAATATATCAAGTAACATAGACACAAAAAAAACAGTCGAATTGAGAACCTCCTACTTTTTTGAATTCGGTTAAAAATAAATTCAACATTTTTGAATGAATTATTGCTAAATACGCCCAGTGAGCGGTGCGTGATCTCTGTGAGCGTTTTGAATAAATAATATATTCAGAGGCCTTGAGCTTTAACCCCTATTGGTAAAATTTAACTGCATCTTTTGAATATTAGCCAACTGATTTTTTTTCTTTCATTTTTTTTCATATAGAATCTTCCCGGGCAGCCATTTATCTTTTATATAATAGAAAAACATTTTTTTCGAAAAAATCGCCCATCTAACGTGACCCCGTGACCTCTCGATTTGTTCCCTTTTATATTTTATATTTATAGCAACTAGAAAGCTTTAACTTTAGGATTTTTTTCCTTTCCAGTTTCTCAAGTGATTTCTAGATTAGCACCGGGTTTAGTGGGCTTTACAATTAAAGTATTAACTTGTGCAAACAAGTCGAATGCGGGTTTCGAATTGTCGCAACAAAAATTTATCATTTTAGTTAGATTTTATTTTTTTATTTTCGCAATGATTGATAATTTATCGCCAATTACGTTCTGACATTTTGATACATTCCATAGGGACAGTTTTGTTATGTTTTTCCCCCGATTATAAAATAAATAGAAACCGAAAACCCGAATGGGGTTAGGGGTTGATATTTTGTTTTAATGTAAATATTTTTAAAAAGTTGTAAATATTGATTACTAGTGATTAATAAATTAAAATAAATAAATAATCTACTCTTATTAAACGAGCAAAAATTGTTTGTATATTTATATATATATATATGTAATAAAGTTTATTCTTCCCCGTGGGGTTTTGAAGGTAATTAAAGATTGATTCAGCTATAAAGAAGAATATATTTTCAGAAATATTATTTACATATATAATACAATATTGTTTGAATGAACATGATTAATTACCTATAAAGAAGAATCAAAATTCAATGTCCTTTATTTATTCTAAATATAATTTAGAATAATAATATATTTACAGTGTTACAATTATTTCTATTATAATATTAAATTCTTATAAGACTCTATATAATGCTATATTATAAAATGATATCAAACAAGACATGTTAAGGTTAGATATTTGATTCTTCTCGTCTCCTTCTGAGGGCGTTCCGTGCTTTGTCATTTTGGCGTTAATTTCAAATTTACATCTCCCCCCCAGATTTTCTTCCGCACTGCGGAGATAAGGAAGCAATTTCTTGATATGAAATAGTGTGGCGTTTTTACCTCTTTTTGCCAGGTTTACTTCGTAAACTGAATTTGAAATTCTTTGAATTATTTTGTACGGACCTCTCCTTACTTTGTCTAGTTTTCTTCTGTTTAACTTGTTTCCCATTTCTATATAAACCAAATCATTCTTCTTAAACGTATGTTCTTTTCTGTTTTTGCTTAATCTTTTTGCATTTACCTCGAAATTTTTAATGGAGTTTTCCAGTGCCTTTTTACTGTTTTCTTCTAAGTTTTCTTCTGCCTGCAGACTTTCCGGAACGATCTCCGATCTTTCTCCTCGGAGCAGATATGCTGGTGGAAATCTTGTTATGGAGTGTGTTGTTTTATTGTATTCTTCTATACATTCCTCTGCTATTATTGCCCATGATCTTTTTTTATTCTTCTCACTGTTTATCTTCACTCTTAATCTGTTAGTTATAGATTGATTTAGCCTTTCATTTAGCCCGTTTGATTCTGGACAGTCAGTACACGTGAATATCATTTTTATGTTCTTTTCTTTTAAATATTCTTTGAATTCTCTAGAGTTTATTCCCGCGTACTGATCCCCGAGCAGTGTGTCTATTTTGTTCTTTTTCGTGATGGGTTCTATTAGTTTTATGAAATCTTTGGCTGTTTGTGTCGTGGATGTTGAACCAAAAACAAATCTTGTGAAGTGATCTACTAAAATATGCATGTATTTTTTTTAGAGTTGTACCCTGTAAATCCTCCGATTGTGTCAATTGACATTATCTGATATGGCCTGGTCGCCGGTCCTAATTGCGAGGGATTTCCTAATATTCTGCCTCTTCTGGATTTGCCTTCGATACAGTCATTGCATTGTTTACAAAATCTTTCTACCATGGCGTCCATATTCTTAAAATAGTATTGCGGTCTTATTTTATTTAACTCTATGGTAAAGTAAAATATTATGTCGTTAAGATGTAACGAAATGGCTTTTTTCACCCCTGTCTCCATAGAAAAGATGATATAAGAAGGGGGAACATTCGAGAAAGTGTTTCTAATGTTCACCATTTTCTATCATTTTCTTTCTTGATTCAGATTGCAAAAACTCTTTATTTTTTTTATATATATATTTTAATGAATTAATATTCTCTTTTTTTTATAAATTTTAATTATACAATACAAAATATGTTTTCATCTTGGGAAAATTTAATTTCAATTTTCTAACATAACTACTTGTACATCAAAAAATTCATTACACTGTTCCTCATCTCTCGAAATATTGTGCAAAGATATCTATATGTTATTTGTTCTTTATTCTTTAAGTTATACCTACCATTAAAAAAAATTATACTTGATTGGTCCATTATGGCATCTTACAATTCTGTTGTTTAATTATTTGAATTATATTTCCAAATATTGTTAAATTTGAGTCCTTCCATCAAATTCATCCCTCATTAAATAATATATAGTGTCAATTTTTATTAAAAAAAAATAATCTGGTCACAATTCTTCTATTTTGTACGTTGTGACTAAAATTCATTTTTCCTAAATATTTTAACGAAATTATATTTTTACTTTTCTACCATAAATAAAACACAAAACAAAAAAATTGTAACTTTTTTCCAGATTTCAGGACATTTTTAAACATATGTTACTTACCTACTAAGTATACATATTTATATTCGTTATATATAATATAGGTATATATTAATTTACTTATTTATACCAATAAGAGAACAATTGCATTGGTTTCTCTTCATGAATCAACAACTCTGCTATTCTCGACCATTTTTTTCAATATTTCAATCATTATTTTAATCAGCTACACTGGTTCCATAAAGTTAATTAAATTGATTATAACGTTGTTAATGTTTACTGCCATACCTTTATAATGTTTCTGGACCATTTGACTTTAAATTTCCAAGTTTAAATCCAAAAAAGGGTAAATGTTCAAAAACATTTGTAATTGTATTATAGTTTTAAATCCTTTTTTTTTCTCTTGCTCTGTCCATAAAAACGACGGGCGAGCCATTCATCCGTACAGATGAAATTTCCATTTATGTTTTCTTTACTTGAATCGTGAAAATTTGCTATTCTGTTTTGTTGTCAATATTTATCTTTGGAATTGTATTCGCTTTCTAAGCGGCCAAATGAATGGTTGCAAATGAAAATGATGACGGTTGCACATTTCGTTCGTTCAATAGAGGGAGGAAAAAATAAAATAAAAGGCGAGGAGAATTGAAAGTTGGCAACAAATACCCGCATTTTGGCAAAGAGTGTGTCTGTCCAACCATCCATGTGTGTTGTCGAGAGTGAGATTTCAGGTTGATTTGTGGTCTGTCAGTCTGACCACGCTTTTGCAAACCTGCAGAAAAAGAGAAAAACCCTCCCCAAGGTGTTATTCTTGCTTGTGATAGACTTGTCAAAATAGACAAGCTAGAGAGACAGACCTTGGTTTGATAACTCCAGCCTCTCCGTTTGCCCCCGATTTTTGAAAAATGCCACAACAAGATTTCAGGGCCGATAGATTCATAGTCACAAGGACAAAAATATTAACACGAAATTACTATTTGAAGTCGGTGCCAAACAAACTATACCTATAACCGAGCGTACCCGCCAAACGTACTAAGATCCGTCGAGTGCGATTCATAAAATGTATATGTTTGGCACCGACCTTCAAAAAGTAATTTCATGTTAATATTTCGTCGTTTAGTTGTAACTAAATAAGATAATAATTATTTTATACCTTTTAGTGTATTTTATTTAATTTTTAAGTTATTATTATTTTTTATTTGTTGCATTTAATTTTTTTGAAGTAGGTTTTATTTATTTTTTTATATAAATTTTTTTTATTTTTCTCTTTTTAGTGATGTTATTAATAGTGACTTAATATATATAATACCTTGCATGCATCTCGTAAGAGAAAGCGTCGGGCGAATGAATCAGAAAATGATAATAAAATTCAATTCATAAATATAGAAATGCTCTCGAAACGTTTGCGGGTTTTAAATGAATGTTTTAAGATTTTTTTTATAAAAGATTTTATTTATTATAATTTCGATTATTTGGTCATAAGAATTGGAGATTTACGTTATTTCGTCATTGATCATATTTTCAGAACTTGACCAAATTAATATGGTACCACCCCTAAGGTACCCTCTTTCCAATAAAAAAAGAATCATTAAAATCGGTTCATAAACAAAGAAGTTATGCCTGAACAAACATATCAAAAAAGGTCCAATACCAATGAAAAAACGGAACCAATCGGAATCTAGACTGAACCCAATTCAAAAAAAATCATCAAAATCGGTTCACAATTGGCGGAGATATACGGTAACATAGACACAAAAAAAATTCAGTCGAATTGAGAACCACCTCCTTTTTTGAAGTCGGTTAAAAACACGACAGATCATGTTTTCTTAGCTCCAAAAAACAACAATTCTGGAATTTAGCCTTGTGAATATTTTATGATCGAATTTCTGATTGAAGACATTAAAAAAAAAATATTATTTAATCCACAGCCCAAAATAACAATTCTGAAATTAACCCCTTATTTAAAAGGCTCTGTGAGGGGCATTAAAAAAAAAATTAATTATTAAATTTCACAATTTAGTAAACAAAAAGAGGGTTAACTTTATTAGACAGCAGGCCTTTATTTTGAAAAGTGTGTTGGGGATATTCAAAGAGATCTGGATTTTAGGGATTCCTCAAAAAAAGAAATCGAAAAGAAAAAATTGAATTGAGAACAGTGAAGGCAATTGAATGAAAATAT
>JALMQS010000567.1:0-57603 GCA_024734495.1 Forficula auricularia
TAAAAAGAAATGTTTATTATTTCTTGTTTATAATTATTTTAACATCATGTCAGTGTAGGTTGAAATCCATATTTTATTATTTTTTCCATTATTTATAAATATTTCATGTTGTTTTTAATGAATGTTTTGATTCCACTATCTTCGGCGAAGGAACACTAGAGAGCGCTTACTTCGACAGTAGTGCTGCATCTATGTTTCACTCACGATCCCTATTTAGTTAACACCTAACCACGGCCTATCAGTGACCTCCATTGGATCTCTTTGACCGTATCACGCCGTGTTCGTTAAGCGCTTTATAATAGTAGATGATTTTCTTTTGAAATATAGCCTAAGTTTCAAGTTGCATAGTGTGCCTACTGAAAAAAAAGAAACCCTATCGCCGATCCATTGTTAGCCCTACCACACACCACTCCAAGATTCTCACCCGATCTTGTAACGTTAGTTTCCAAATGATTTTTTTTTTAATTGTTAGAAACTATATAATTTCGAATTATTGAACTTATTTTTTAGTTTTTGTTTAAAGATATGTTGTTGTTTTTCCTTTAATGAAAATTCGATTGTACAAGTAAGTTGGTTTATTATTATTCACATTTAATGAATATATTTGCCTCAAGCAGGGATACCCTCTTTGATTTACTCTTATATTTGGTTTTCTGATAGACTTTTTTTATAGATTTTTCGAATCAAAAAATTATTCAAAGGATTTTTTTCCCATGAAAATGTTTAAACGTCCATAACTCTTTAGTTATTGATCTGACGATTTTGACTCTAATAAACTTTTATATTTATAATGAAATTTCCTATAATTAAGTCTATTATAAAAATTTTAATATCTCTAAGGTTTAGGCTGAAAAACCTACTAATATATAATAATTAGTTAATATAAGCCTCTAATAGCCAAACCATTGAACAAATTAAAAAAATTTATTTAAATAATTTATTCAGCTTCACAATATCTAGAAAAAGGTATATCGAATAAAAAGTGCTCAGATCAAAACTTTGGAAGACGCTGCCCGGCAGAAATACCTCGAATCTCGTTTATACAATAATAATTACTATAATTGTTCCATAAATGTATAAAGTTTACCGACTACAAACATTGATATCTCGGTTTTTACTACAATTAATATTTTCAAGGATATAATAAGGTATTTAATTTATAGTTGAAAAGAAGCTGAGCAATAAAATGACCAATCCCGAGTTTAAGCCTATTTCATTGTGAACACCTGTGATCAATACCTAGGTAAATGACTCATCATCCTTAGTTAGTACGCATTTTTCTCTTTATAGATTTTTTTCTATTGTTTACATTAAAGAGATCCTTCTTGTTTTAGTCGTGGGGAATTTTTTTGATAAAACCACAATATTTCATCATTTGTTGGTTTCCGGTATCATTTACCACTTCCTGATGATACCGTCGACGTATATCAGGCATTGATCCATAAATATTATCGCTAGAGTGACCTAGTCCCCTTCTACCCTGGAAAAGAGACATAGAATGGTCACCATACTTACTTTACGGTCAATGCGTTTTATGGGCATTACTCTAGGTGTACAACATTATATATCTTTGAGAAAGAATTTCAGCAACACAACGGAATATCTAGTCAAATAATGCAATAAATAAATAAAGTGGAATGCCAAACATGCTTGCAAAATGAAGGTCTTGATCAAGGATCAGTAACCTGGGAACTAACGAAATTATTTTTAAGAATGGGATTATAATTGTATTAAAATAATTATAAATCCTTAAATGATAATTTTAGGGAATTTCCTATGGGGGGGGGGGGCATTCCGAATCGGAGAGTTTGAAAATTTTAATTTTTGATTTGCTTGACATTTTTTTGTAGATACTTTATGAAAATTGCCAGGTAAATTTTTAAATTTTTTCGACAAAAATTAAACTAAAATTTGTAACCGTAAAACTAACAATGGATTCCAATAGTTTTATACGCTAATTATCATGCAATTTCCCGATTTTTTTATAACAGGTCGGAGTTTTGAGATATTATCAGTCAAAACGACGAAAAAGGCCATTTTGAGCTTATTTTCGAGTCCCATTAGATCAGTGATTCTCAACCATTGTTCCGCGGCACTTTTGTGTGCCGCGAAATTTTAGAAATTCAAAACATTCGGAAGAGTCAATTAATTCATTTTGGATTAACATTAGATGTGATTATCCAATAATAACCAAAAGAGCTTTAAAAATATTATTACAATTTTCTACATCTTATTTGTGCGAATTCAGATTTTCAGCATTAACCAACTTTTAAATGTAAATGACTAAATGAGATTGGCATTATCATTTTTACAATAAAATATAAACGTAATTATCAAAAATCATCAATAAAGTAAAGAAATTTTTTTTAGAAACTTTTTAAAATTTAAAATATAAAATACTAGGTAGGTTTCACATAAATAAAAGAACAGATGCTTGTTTAGCACGACTCGACTTTTATTTATGTGAAACCTACCTAGTATTTTATATTTCAAATTTTAACATATTTCTAAAAAAATTTCAAAAATTTCTTTACTTTATTTAAAATGTTTCACCAAGAACCTACACCATTCTCCCATAACAAAAATCATCAAGCTCAAATTTCGAATTAAATGTATTCTTATAATTAATTTGTAATTAATCACTCAATAAACATTATGTTTGTTGTCTTTGTAGTACATATTATTTTATTTTTCATTGAAAATTATTATCATAAACTATTTTACACAATAACACAGTGTAATATAGGTATGTAAAATTCCTTAAACTTAACTTATTGTTAGTGTGTCGCCAAATTTTGAAATTGTTAAAAGTGTGCCGCAACAAAAAAAGGTTGAGAATCACTGCATTAGATATTAAACAGCAATATTTGAAATTGAAATATTTTGTTGACGTAATAGAAAACAACTTCCTCTTTGATTTTCAAATTACCACTTGTTTGTAACTCAATTAGAACTCGAGTTATAACTAAAAAACTAAGACTATATGTTTTTACCTATGTTTATTATCCTTTATATTACGTAGTTTTAATTTTTAGTTATAAGTCGAGTTCTAATTGAGCTACAAACAAGTGGTAATTTGAAAATCAAAGAGGAAGCTGTTTTCTATTACGTCAACAAAATATTACTATACTCACAGCTTAAATAAAGCGAAGTATGTGCTCATTAGGGTGGTCCTTATTTTGGGTATTTTCAAATTTTTATGCTGACAGAGGCTCATATGGTTCCAAATAAAAAAAAAAAAATCCCCCAAGTTTCAAGTCTATCTCAATTTTAACCTGTGCCGCACAGCGATGTAAGTTTCCCATCGAAATAACATGGGAGTTTTTGGCATTGAACGATCAATTTTTTATTCAGGCCAAAGTAATGGTTCAAAAAATTCAAACTCTGTAGACGTTATCCTTATAATAGTAGCTATCCCTCAAAATTTTTACAGATTTTTAGCCATTATAATTTTGGAGTCTTTAACTTACTAACACTAAGATTTAGCAGCATTTTATCTAGCTGTAACTTCAAAATTATAATAGCTAAAAATCTGTAAAGATTCTGAGGGATATCTACTATTATAAGGATAAAGTCTGAAGAGTTTCAAATTTTTTGAACCATTACTTTGGCCGGAATAAAAAAATTGATATTTCAATTCAAAAACCCCATGTTATTTAGATGGGAAACTTACATCGCTTGTGAGGTACTGATAAAAATTATGATAGAGACTTGAAACTTGGAGGATATATTTTATTTATTTATTTCGAACCATATGAGGCTCTGTCAGCGTAAAAATTCGAAAATATCAAAAATAAGGACCGCCCTAGTGCACATGCTTGACAATGAAATCCACAGAATAAGCCGATCGAAACGTCGTTGTTATATTGTATTTTTGTTGTTTGTGTTCAATAAATAGATTTTAAAAAAATTTCATACTTAAATAAATTTAATCACAAAAATACAAGCTTTAGCTAGATATTTAATAAATAAAATTAATCTAGAATCATGTATTAGTACCTGGAGCCATCGAGCGATGCACGGTAACCGCTGCCCCCCCCCCCCCCCCCCGAAACCACACACCTCGCCCCCCCAACCGCGCCTCCCATCCCCGGATCCCCCACAACTGCACCCCACCTCCTTCACCTCCTACATCCACCCCACCCCGCACCCAGTTTTTGCATTTCAAGCTTTCTAATGGTCCACATATATATTATGTGTATATTTGTTTACTCGTACACCAATTTGCCCACCTTCGTTCATATTGATAAGCATTATAAAAAATAAATAGGAAAAATAATCGTATAGGATCTGAAATATAAAAACAAAATGAAATAAGATTTGTTTCCAAGTTATAAAAAAAAGTATAAAAAAAAGCCACTTGAACCACTTTATTTGTAAACACACCTGTTTTGTTATGATTTAGACACCTGTTAATTAAAAACAAACAAATTTTTTTTTTTTTTTAATTTTATTAAACCAATTATTTTACATTAATTAATGTATACATTGTATTTTTTGCTTCGATTCCGGAGATTACTTCTCCACCATCGAGTGTCCTTATTCATCTTTAGTCCTTGTTTTTAATAAGAGGAAAAATCTAATTAGATAAAAAAATCTCTTTTCCGATAATTATTTCAATTCCATTATTCCTCAATCAAGTCGATTGGTTTTCCATTCCCCCATCCCACCTCCATCCAAACAAAAAATTCCTAATTTTAATATAATATATTAATATTTGCTATAACCTATTAGTGGGTTTTAAAATTAAAAAACCAATTAAAAATAAAACATAATTGAAAAAAATGTAAACAAACTTTTTTATTGAGATTTTCATCTGTCAATAATTACTTAAGCAAAGATCAATTAAGATTAAATTTGTCGAGGTCCAGACCTAGCCAAATCGCTTTCTCATCCTCAAAACTTGTTAAAATTTGTTTCATCAAAATGGGTAAAGGCATTTTCAAAATAGAACAATGATACAAATATAAATATATATATATATATATATATATACAAACAATTTTTGCTCGTTTAATAAGAGTAGATATCCGCTAGAGAAAAAAATTGGTAAAATCTTTTAGTCGCTCCTATATTTGATAAATGGTAATTATTATCATCCTCTTGTATGTTTATTATTATTTAATATCAAACAGAACTAAAATTAGCTAAAGGCGAAGGAACTAGATAGAAAGAAGCCATTGACAAAATTCTAATAGATGGTCTCTATTTTGAGTTTGCTGGGGGTCGGTCCTTGGCTGGGGGGAGAGGCTCTCTCTCGTTCTGGAAACCAGGTCGAGGTGATCCCTGTTCCACTGTCTGTCTGTCTGTTTGTTCTCAGACTGTCTTGAATAAATAAATCACGCCCACGTGCTCCAATGTTGTCAGATACGAAACCCTTCTACAGTCAATTGAGGTACATTATCATGACAAATGATTGCCGACCATTTAGCTTATACTCTGGCTTTTTACTGTACGAGTATGTAGCTTATGTTTTGGGCATGAAATAATAGCTTTATTCGACTTTTGTTCGAAAATTTTATTGAAGTGTAACTTCTTTAGCGACGTTTCTGTTTGAATTTTTTGTTACAATAAAGGGGAAATGACCTAATAGAGGGGAAATAAAAGACAAGCCTTGATTTTAAAATAATAATTTAAATTTTCCTAATTGTAATAAATTATATTTGTCATAAATAATTAGTGGGTTTTAAAAGAATAATTTAAATTTCCTAATTTTATTTGTCATGAGCTATTAGTGAGTTTTAAAATTAAAGTTCCACTTCCCCCGTAAGCTTATGTGGATGAGGTTCACAATTTTTTTTTTTAAATCAGCTGCGAAGCCCGCCTTCGGTGGGTATCTTACTGACCTCCGTAGTTGATATTAAAATGATAAAATAAATTTCCAAATTTTAATAAATATAATTTGTCATGAACTATTAGTGGGTCTTAAAATTTAAAAAAATCACGTCGACGTTGCCGCGCAAGCCGATTATAATAATTAAAGATTATTTTTAAACATCCCCTTTTTTTGTCATCAATTTCACATAGTGAGTCATTTTCATAATGTTATATAGGATGCATATTCGAAATTTCGTACTAATCGATTAAAGGGTCTAGAACTTATATTGATAGTTTTTTTAACCCCCCCCCCCCCCCACCCACCCAATTTTGGCCCCCAAAGAAAATAATTACTCTTTTTTTATTTATTCTTTATTATTGGTTCTTTTTATAGTATATTTCATTTTTCTTTTTACTTTATCCCATGCGAAGCATGGGGAAAGTATTGTAATCGGTCTCGCGGCAAGCACGACTTCCAAGGGTCCTCAGGTAAAGACTACGGAACCCATGGACTCAATTAAAGTCATAAATTGTAGTATTCAATTAGGTTGAATTTTAGCACGTGACGGTTTTGCCAAAAATTACATGGGGTCTCGTCGAGAGGCCAAAAAATGCGATTTTTTCATTTAGTGCGTGCGGATGGATGTATGGATGTATGAATGGATGGATGGATGTTATCGTTTTTTTGGCAAATTCTTTTTTGGTAAACAACTCAAGCTTGAGTCTTTTTGATTTTAAGTCGATTCTTCCACGTTTACAGGAGAGCTTGTCATTAATAGTCAAAACATCAAAAATGGAATGCAATAAGGTTATTCCACTAGTATTAGATAAGAATCGATCGTTATTTTTGATTTTAAGTCGATTCTTCCATGTCTTCAGCAATGGTTACCAATAATAATCGAAGGGTCAAAAATCTAATGTAGAATTATTATTCCTCAAATTATAGATAAGAATCAATCGCTATTTTTGATTTTAAGTCGATTCCTCCATGTCTTCAGCAATCGTTACCAATAATAACCGAAATGTCAAAAATCCAATGTAGAATTGTTATTCCTCGACTGTTAAATGAGAATCGATCATTATTTTTGAAATAAAGTCTACATGAACTGCAAATTGCAAGTGATATCTGATTAATAAAAAAGGAATAAACATATTAATATTTCAAATGAATTTGGATAAAGTTTATTTTTTTTTTTTTAGTTTGAAAATCTTATAATTTTAATTTTTAACCTCCTCCTCCTCCCCTTAATTTTGGATTCTATTTTAACCAAAATCTAATCAGCTCTTAATCTCAATGCACCAAAACTACATGTGAAATTTCGTTTTGATATTAATACTGGTTTTGGAGCTAATGCGTCCACAAAAATGTGATAACGTATCTACGTATACGTACTAACATACATTTTGAAAAAACAGTTAATATCTCGAAAAACATAATTTTTTCGTTGTTCACTTATTAGGCCTTTTTTGTAGACCGAAACGTCATGGTTTAGCCGAATTTTTTAATCAAAATAGTTTCAGTCATTTTAGAGATATTTCGAGAAAACGAAGCAAAAAACACCATTTTTTCATGCACGATTACAATACTTGAATATACCCTATGTATGGTAAAGTAATAAATAAATTTTCGCAGATTTACTGTTAGCAAATAATATATTGGATTAAAAAAATTATCACGGTCTGAATGCTAATTAAAATCTTTTGAAAACTAATTTGCTCGACAACATTAATTAAACATCAAATTGAGAAATGTTCTTTTTTTTCCTCCTCTCTATTTCTTACGATTAGTTTTTTTTATTCAGGACTTTGAACCCAAGAAATGAACCCATGAAAAATAAAAACATTTTTGAGATGCTCTGCTGAACTCTTTAAGGTGTGGTATATAAATGGTTATTCTTAGGCATACACAAAGAGAAACAAAGAGGTTGTCCTCTGCTTGATGCAAATAAACATACACACATATATATCGAGATGATATATCTGTATATATATATTATTTATTTGTTTGATGCATTCCATTGTCAGCCTGCCCTTTGTCAAACAAAGAAAAAGGGAAACATATGTTTATATTTGAGTGTGAACCAGAAAAATGTTTTTAATTCTAAACTGGCTACAAGTGAAGGAACATCAAATTTTCAATATCCATACGGTATTGACTCCATGAAAAACAATATTTATAATTAAAAAAGACTGATGATGAAGACCAAGTCTTCGAAACTATAGTCTCAAACAAATAAATAATATACTATATATAAGAGCCTAGATTAATTTGTAACAACGCTCTGAGAATGCTGACGACAGGGAGCGCTGATGCCGACAGGTATATTTGCGGCAAATTTGAAATATAATTTTAATTGTAATTTGAAATGAAAGACTTCAATTGATTTTATTTTATTTATTGGGCCTCCGAGGAGCGGGCCATTAAACACCACATTAAATATATTGATAATTATTCCTCCCCCCCCTCACCACTCAAAAATTAAATATTTAATTCGCTTTTCTTTGCGCACAGAAGAAGAAATTAATCACATCTTATTTGATTTATATTTTATATATTATTTGTTTATTTTTTAATAATTTGCCACTTTTTTATAATTTTTTAAAAATCTAAATTTTGTTATTCTTATTTTTTGATTTTTACAAAATTGAACGACTTAAGACACGCATGCCCAAATGAGTTTCTCATTGCAATACTGGAGCAGCCTGTCATACAAACAACACCTGATCTCTTTTAAATATTTGGAGCCTTATATCCATTATCGAATTTTAAAAAAATGATATAATATAATTCTCCTCCTCACACAATCCCACTTATTTAAATAAATCTATTTCCACACAAAAAATATCACAATGCTGAATATTATAGAAAAAAAAAATACTTCCAGATTCATATCTAGAGCCTCATTTCTGTAGCTGTGTCAGGACGAAAATGAGGCGAAACTTTTAAGAGACTATGTATTTTCGGGAGTTTACAGGTATACATTTGGGTGTGGTGTTTTAAGAGGAATAACATTTTTGGACCGAGACACCGCCCGCCAGGGCACTAGCCCGGAGGGCCGAGTTTCGAGGGCGTGCTGAAGGCACGCACGAAAAGCTCGTATATATATAAAAGCCATTGTCAGACAGTACCCGTGGCGCAGCAAGGCGAACATGTGGGAGAAAAAGCAACTAATATTCAATGACAGTTGTTAGATTTATCAAATTTTTCAAATAAAACATCTCTATTCTCTATATTATATATCTATAATATCTCTATATATTAATATATTCCTCTATATATAGCTTAGAATATTAGATTTACGGCGTGTCTCATTTGAAATTTTAGTAGACAAATTTATTAATTTTAAAATATATTATATATTATATATAGGTGGTCCGATGCCTGTACAGCTTTACAATTTCCACTGCCCCTTTACGTTTCATAAATTACAATAAAATCAATTGTAGTTTTCAGAAGAATAAAATAGAAAATCCAAAAAAAAAAAAATTTAAATACAAAATATTTATTTTTTTGGAAATAATTCATACGGTGAAAATTAATTTTTTTTGAATTTAAGAAAAATATAAATTCTTGAAATTTTAGTAGACAAATTAATTTTAAAATATATATATATATATATATATAATTTAGAATATAAGTTTTAATGGGATAATGAGATTAATTCTTAATTTATTACTGCGCGGCTCATTTGAAATTTTAGTAGATAAATTAATTTTAAAATTATTATAATAGCCATATCTCGAGACGTTGCTCAACATCTCGGAGCACGTCTGCTACTGCTATCTTATCTTAATATAATAATGAAATAGGTTTCCAACCGATCGGGAACTTCTAGAGAAATGGTTGCATGCTCTAATAAAGTATTTATAAAGCATTTACTGATACTTTTAATCTTTCTTTGGTCAATATTCATTATTCGAAAAAATATTTTTTTCAATACATATAATTACGGACAGCTAATAATCACATCTCGAGACGCTGCCCGCCAGGGCCACCAGCTCGAAGGGCCGGGCGTGCCGTAGGCACGCCGGTACTGCTCGTATATATATATATATGTGTATGTTTATTTGCATCAAGCAGAGGACAACTCTGCTACTCTCGGCAAAACAAAAACTTTTCAATTAAATTCTTAGGCATGCTTAACGAAACTTCGTAGTAGAATTGGATAGTTGACAATCGAAAAGACCTTCAGTTCGGCTTCATACCTGTCAGCCAGCATCTATTGGAATGCAAACGCACGTTTTTAAACATTCGATCAGTTTAAATGCTAAAACACTAACTAGAATTGTTAAATAACTATCGATCGATCACGCCTGTAAGAGCCTCAAGGTATTTTTTTATCTATCTAATCGAATATTTATGTTCGCAAATTCTAGATTTTAATAATAATGTTTTGATTAAAACAAAAAATTTCAAACACACCATGTTAGCTACCCATTCAACTAGCCTGGGTCACAATTTTGACTTATTCAATTAACATAAGGTCAGATATATAGACTGTTTTTTTTTTTAATTATTGAAGTGAAACTTCTTTAGCGACGTATCTGTTACATTAAAGGGGAAATGACCTAATAGAGGGAAATAAAAGACCAGCCTTGATTTTAAAATAATAATTTAAATTTTACTTAGGGATATTGGTGTGGGTTTTAGGGGAAAAATGATATTAATTAATAAATTAAAGGGAGTGTAGTTTCACTCAAAGAGGTTTATACAGAGTCTTTATAAACCTCTTTGAGTTTTATTTCATTCATTGTGAAACTACACTCCTTTTAATTTATTAATTAATAATTTAAATTTTCTTAAATTTTATTTGTCACAAATAATTTTAAAAGAATAATTTAAATTTTCTAATTTTAATAAATTTTATTTGTCATGAGCTATTAGTGAGTTTTAAAATTAAAATTCCCCCGTGAGCTCATGTGAATGAGGTTCACACATTTTTTTACTTTACCATACAGGGTATGGTCAAGTATTGTTATCGTGCATGAAAAAAGTGTTTTTTTTACTTCTTTTTTTCGAAATATCTAAAAAATGGCTGAAAGTATTTCGATTAAAAAAAATTGAGGGAAACCAGGGCATTTCGGTCTACAAAAAAGCCCTAATAAGTGAACATCGAAAAAATTATATTTTTTGAGATAATAATTTTTTTGTCAAAATGTCTGTTAGTATGCCTGTTAGTCTGTGCGTTGCCAAATTTTGTGGACGAGCTAGCTCAAAAACTAGTGTGAATATCGAAACTAAATTTCAAACGTAGTTTTGGTCCATTGAGATTAAGAGCTGATTAGATTTTGGTGCATATCGACCCAAAATTAAGGGGGGTGGAGGGGGGTTAAAAATTAAAAATCTAGGCCCTTTGACCAAACTCAACCAAATCAGTGGATCTCCAGAAGTCTAAAAATGCAAAAACTAACCGCCTAAAATGGGGGGGGGGGGGGGTGCTGGGTCAAAAAATTAATATCTAGGCCATTTGACAAAACGCAACCAAATTTTGTATACATAATCAGTGGGATTCCAGAAGTCTAAAAAGCAAAAACTAACCCCCACAGTAGATGAAATAAAACTCAACGATGTTTATACAAACTCAATATATTTCGGATTATTATAGTCTATCATCAGGAGTTTACAGATTAATAAAAATAATATTTGAACGTGCGATCACAATTTTTAACGTTAAAAATTGTGATCGCACGTTCAAATATTATTTTTATTAATCTGTAAACTCCTGATGATAGACTATAATAATCCGAAATATATTGAGTTTGTATAAACATCGTTGAGTTTTATTTCATCTACTGTGAAACTACACACCCTTTACTTTATTAATTAATAAAAATTGTGAAAATTTATTAACGTTAGAGATGCGTTTAAAAGTAATTAATAATAATAAACTTAAATAAAAAGTAAATTGTTCATTTATGCCTATATTATAACAACGGCTTAAAAATCTCAATAAAATCTTTCAAAAAATTAGGTTTTTGGCATTTTTGAACAACAAGTTCGAAATCTAGAAAGTTCAAAATCTAATCAATTTGTCCAGATATATACAGACAAAATAAAAATCATAGTTGGAAATTATTTTTCTCCACGTTCCAGACATTTTTAAAAACAATAAAAGGTCATATTATTAATTTCTAATGGGCCCAAAATTAAGAGGGGGGGCTCTTTCGTAAATAATTATAAATTATTTTATTAAATATTAATTTTAAGAGGCTCAAGCGAGGGGTGAACCGCGATTGGAATTAGGTGTACACCGTCTTTGGAATTACTTTGGAATTCATTAGATAATCTAATGTCTTCTACTTGGAAATGAAAGTGGAAGTAGGTGTACACGATTTTAGGTCGCGGTTCACCCCTCGGACTCAAGGGTATGGTAAAGTCATGTGGATGGCGACATCAGTTTATTTTTCGATAGAAAATTCTCTTATTCGAAACAAAGGTTTATTCTTAAAAAAATAGAAATTTTTCATACCGCTCTAGAAACAAAAAGTGACCAATTTAAAGTAAAAAACAACAACAACAACAACAGATAATTAACCTAAATGCAAAATATGTAGAATTAATAATTTCAGGTGACTTTAATCATATACTAGATTAACACTACTAGACTAATTGAATAAATATTTTATTTGTTTTTTAAGTAAAAATAATACTTAAATTTTCGCTTCTTTCTCATCACTTTCATATTATAATGAATGGTTTAGTTATTATTTTTTTTTTAATGAAGTATTTTTGTCAATCTTATTGCTAATCTAGAATTATACTGATAATGTTGCTGATAAAAAGTGCAATGGATGATGAGTAGGTTTTCTAAAAATTAGACATACGTCGTATATGGTATATATATAGTTAAATTATTTAATGAATGAATCACATGGACGTTTTTACACTATCTTATCGACAAATGAACAATTAAACAAATTTTCTTGTCAATTACTTTTGTTACCATGTGAACTATGGGAAAATATTATAATCGTGTTGAAAAAGGTTTTTTTTTTTTGAAAATTTCTCAAAAAGTGAAGGTTGATTCGATTTTGTTATAAAAATAATTTTTAAGAAAAATAAAAACCGACTTCAAAAATTCAATGCAACAAATAAAATACACTAAAAGGTATAAAATAATTATTATCTTATTTAGTTACAACTAAACGACGAAATATTAACATGAAATTACTTTTTGAAGTCGGTGCCAAACAAACTATACCTATAAGCGAGCATACCCTCCAAACGTACTAAGTAAGATCCGTCGAGTGCGATTCATAAAAGGTATATGTTTGGCACCGACTTCAAAAAGTATTTTTCATGTTAATATTTCGTCGTTTAGTTGTAACTAAATAAGATAATAATTATTTTATACCTTTTAGTGTATTTTATTTGTTGCATTGAATTTTTTGAAGTCGGTTTTTATTTTTTTCTAAAAAATTATTTTTATTTTTCTCTTTTTAAAGTGATGTTATTAATAGTGATCATATCTTCAGAACTTGACCAAATTAATATGACACCATCCCTAAGACACCTCCTTTCGGATAAAAAAGAACCATCGAAATCGGTTCATAAACAAAGAGGTTAAGTCTAAACAAACCTAATAAAAAGGTCTAATACCTATAGAAAAAATTCGAAAAAAATGGGACCAATCGGAAGCTAGACTGGACCCAATGCAAAAAAAATTTTCAAAATCGGTTGGGAATTGGCGGAGATGTATGAGGTAACATAGGCACAAAAAAAAAAAAAAAATCAGTCGAATAGAGAACCTCCTCCTTTTTTGAAGTCGGTTAAAAATAGTGTCGAGTTAGCTCCACCCTGAGTCAAGGGTAGGAAAATAGGTTGGCAACGGCCAAATTCCTAGATTTTAGTTATTAAAAAAAAAAAACAATTATGTTTAATTTTTTTTTTCTATTCATTTCATTCAAATGAATGAATGTTTAAGTTTAAATTCTTTTACTTTATCCAATGCGAAGCATGGGGAAAGTATTGTAATTTTGTTTTGTATTCATTTCATTCAAATGAATGAATGTCTTGTATTCTTTTATTATTTAAAAACAATCAAAATTTTTTTTCTATTTAATCATATAAAAATAAAGTGGTAAAAAAGTAAATATATAGATACAACAAAACAGACAAATCATGTAATTTTAAAAATTTGAAATGTATTGAATAAGTGAATATTAAATTTTAGGACCAATCTTCAATTAAGCGTAAAAGAACTCCCAATTTCCCAATAGAAGGGGAGAAACATCTTGTTTTTCTCGATAATAAATATAAAAATGTGTTGGAATCTTAGCGTTCAGATTCTGATGCTAATTTAAAGAAAAAATAAAGTAAAAATATGGGATGATTTGGCATCAGAATTTAATGCTGACTCCAATCGTTTCCAATCTAATTTTATTCTACGAAATAAATATAAACATTTAGCTATTTTATTAGAAATATCTGCTTTCTTCGATTTTAGTTTGAAATTTTTTTAATTTAATTTATTAGATATTTACTTTTAAAAAATATACCTATATAATGAATTCTTTTGTTTTATTCTAGTTCCGTGTTAACATAAATTAAAATTCTATATACATTTATATAGGTATATTTGACTATATTTAATATTATATAAAAATAATAATAATATTATAAAAATAAATAATATAACGATTAGTTTTGAATTCTTTTGATTTGAAACTCTAACCTATACCTATAAAATGTTTCTCTAATGTAAATAAACATAGGGTTATCCCCAGGATAAAGGTTAACCCATCAATTTCGGAGAGTTAAATATAGGGGGGTTAAGTTTGAGATCACCCTATGTTTTTTTTATGAAACACATTTCGAGAGGTAACCCCAGGATGTTCCCTAGCATAGGGTCATCCTATTTTTATGAAACTGGCCCTAAGAACTATAAAGGACAAGTGCAAGTCGGGCTCGTAACGATTTTTGCAAGGCGGTCATCCGTCATTCGTTCCACATGTTCCCCCCATCCTCTCTTTCTCACATCGATCCATTCCACTATATCCTGGATTTCGCTTAGTTCTCTTAGATCTTTGCTGCGGATTCTATCCCTTAATGTTTTCCCATGTATTGCCCTTATTATTCTCATCTCTGTTGTTCGGAGTAGTTGTTGGGTGGTAATTGTTGATGCTGATGCTGTTGATTTATTTATTTTTAATATTCATTTATTTATTTATCGCTTGAGAATTAAACAGATTTTAAAAGATACAATTATAGGAGTTTGTGATGATTTATTGGATAATTTTCAAAATATAACTAATTTTCTACTGAAGCTGATCTACTAGCGGTGACCGAAACTGTTTTGAAAATGTAACAGTAAAGATTAATAATTTTTTCAATTATTTTATTTATTATATTTCTCTGCCTTGAGAACAATTAGAGAAAATACACATCATTTATATCTTTATATTTATTTATTTTATTTCAAATATTTATTATTCCCATCTATTGTATGTATCAGTTACAGTTATTCTCCAACTATGTATTTAAACATATAGATTCTTGTTATACGTATTTGACCTGGAGTATACCAGAAACTATTCACATATAAGAAAGAGGTTCGCTCTCTGGTTCTAAGTGCTATAATTTCACGGTATTCCGATGATAGTACAATGACCGAATACAAGATCAGAGGCCTTCTCTAATTGGATCGAAACCGGAAGGAAGTATACTACTCTAATTTAAACAAAAATAAAGTATAAAAAATGTTTTTGTTTTCTTTTGGATATTTACATTTATAGGTACGTATAAATAATACACTTTACAATATCATGGCAAATATGGGATACGTTTGTATCTTATTGTTTTTTTTTCTTATAGATATATAGATATTATTGTCAAAAAATTTCATCATGTCACTTTTCGAAATATCTCAAAAAACTGCTATAACTATTTTGATAAAAAAATAATAATAATAATAATTTCGATTATTTGCTCATATGAATTGGAGATTTCAGCTATTTCGTCATTGATCATATCATTAGAACTTGACCAAATTAATATGGTACCAATCTGAAACTATACTGAACCCAATGCAAAAAAATCATCAAAATCGGTTCACAATTGGAGAATAAATCGAGTAACATAGATACAAAAAAAATCAGTCGAATTGAGAACCACTTCCTTTTTAACCGACTTCAAAAAAGGAGGAGGTTCTCTATTCGACTGGATTTTTTTTTTTTTTTGTGCCTATGTTACCTCATATCTCCGCCAATTCTCAACCGATTTTGAAAATTTTTTTGCATTGGGTCCAGTCTAGCTTCCGATTGGTCCCATTTTTTTCGTATTTTTTTCATAGGTATTAGACCTTTTATTAGGTTTGTTTAGACCTAACCTCTTTGTTTATGAACCGATTTCGATGGTTCTTTTTTTATCGAAAGGGGTGTCTTAGGGATGGTGTCATATTAATTTGGTCAAGTTCTGATGATATGATCACTATTAATAACATCACTAAAAAGAGAAAATAAAAATAATTTTTAAGAAAAAAATAAAAACCGACTTCAAAAAATTAAATGCAACAAATAAAATACACTAAAGGTATAAAAATAATTATTATCTTATTTAGTTACAACTAAACGACGAAATATTAACATGAAATTACTTTTTGAAGTTGGTGCCAAACATATACCTTTTATGAATCGCACTCGACGGATCTTACTTAGTACGTTTGGAGGGTACGCTCGCTTATAGGTATAGTTTGTTTGGCACCGACTTCAAAAAGTAATTTCATGTTAATATTTCGTCGTTTAGTTGTAACTAAATAAGATAATAATTATTTTCTACCCTTTAGTGTATTTTATTTGTTGCATTTAATCTTTTGAAGTCGGTTTTTTATTTTTTTCTTAAAAATTATTTGAAGTCGGTTAATAATAAGCGAATTCACGGCATTTCGGTCTATACAAAAAAACCTTATATAATTAACATCGAAAAATGTTTATTTTAAGAGATTTTAATTATTTTTTCAAAATGTCTGTTAGTCAATATACCTAAAATGCACTTGTAACGTTTTTAGAAGAATTTTCTTCAAATTTAAAAAATTATAGATAGTCCGTTACCTTAATTTTGTGTAGGTACGCTCTAACTCAAAAACCATTCTAGATTTTAAAAAGAAATTTTATATTTAAATATTTTTTATTAAGATTAAGAATTGATTAAATGATTGGTTGAAATTGGACCAAAAACTGAGATAGGAGGGAGGGCTTAAAAAATTTGAACTCTTTATTGGATTTAAACTAATTTTGTAGAGTAACAATTTAGGATCGTGTGAAGAAAAGTATTGGGTAAAAAATCAATTTAATATTTTTATTTAATTTTAATATACGAGGGGAGTCAGGTGTATGGCAAAGTCATACAGTATGCATATATACCACATTTTTCGATTTATTTTAATTAATATTGGTATGATAAAATTTGTAATAAACTATTAATGAGTTTTAAACAAAAAACATTAAAATATCAATAAAATCTTAAAAAAAGACTTTTTCTGCATTTTTGAACTGGAAGTTGTGAAGCTAAGAGATTCCAAATCTAATCAATTTTCCGTATAGGATTATACACACATTTTAAGCGTAAAACAAATTGTCTATAATAGGAAGAAAAAAAAATATGATTGAAAATAATGTTTCAGACATTTTTATGTACGAAAAGCAATAAATAAACAAATAAATAAATAAACAATTTGAGTAAACTCAATAATAGGGCGTTGTTTTGCTTGCTTCCCGAGTGTACCGAGAAAATAAACATTGATGAAATAATCAAACTAATAATAAGAGGAAGGCAATGGGAAACCACGTGGAAAAATTTTCCCCCCAAGAAGATTACAATGGAAAGGATACTTTCTATAGTAATCGTCGACGCTAGGAATCGAGTATGGCACTTGAAGAATAATAATAAATAAATAAATAGCAATTTGTGTGAAGTCAATAATAGGGTGTTGTTTTGCTTGCTTCCCGAGTGTACCGAGAAAATAAACATTGATGAAATAATCAAACTAATAATAAGGGGAAGGCAATGGGAAACCACCCCTGTGGAAAAATTTCGCCCAAGAAAATTACAATGGAAAGGTTACTTTCTATAGTAATCGTCGACGCTAGGAATCGAGTATGGCACTTGAAGAATAATAATAATAAATAAATAAATAGCAATTTGTGTGAAGTCAATAAATAATAGGGCGTTGTTTCGCATGCTTCCCGTGTGTATCTAGTTACAAAATTTTGAAGAATTAATAGAGGGGTTTTCACTTCAAATTGAACATTTTACAAATAAAATAATAATAATAAAATGTTCAATTTGATTTGTAAAATGTTCCATTTGAAGAGAAAAACCTGTAAAACCAATAATAAATAAATAATATCAATTTGAGTGAAATCAATTACCTATATGGAATTATTTTTCCTGCCTCCCGGGCGTACCGAATAACGAAACTTTGAAGAATTAATCAAACTAATAAATACATCAATAAAATAAACTGGAAATTATGTTATTTTTCTCTATTCTTCTAATCTTTCCTTTTTTTGGTCATATCATCGACATATGAAGATTATAGGTAATACTTATCAACATATAAATATTTACCAAATAATTAAAAATAAATTATTCAAAGCATGTTCATGTGATACTAATCAACTTTAATGCGATTGAAGTTGTATTATTATATAAGAAAGGTCAAAGATAATAAGTATACTTAGATGAGCAAAAAAAAACGTGGGATAAAGAAAAACTAGAATATACTTATAAACAGATAATAAATAAATAAAAATTATTTTATTTTGAAATAAACAAGAATTTCGGATTTAGAAAAGTAACTACTAATTAAAGGGGATATATAACAAGGGTCAAATAGTCAAAATTTTCGGCCTCGTATATCGTGAGTTCCCTATCTAAATTTATAATTGATTAAAATTAGCATACATATATATATAAACGTAGTTTATGATGTTGTTTTTTTTTTACTTTCGGTAAAATACCGAATTACTTAATATTATAATTAATGTGCATGTGTATTATTTTTGCAATCGAATGCAAGAAGGGTAAGATCCAGCCCCTATGGATCTCGATTATTTGGCGGGCATCTTGCTGCGCTCTCTGGCCTCCGATATTCCCCCCCCCGCTGGTACGCCACTGGTGTTGCCAAGATTGAGGACACCACCCCGGAAGGCCGAGCTTCGAGCTCGTATATCCATATTTAAAATTGGTATATATATGTCATTAGAGGTCTTTCGGATTTCTCCGCGTGGGTTTGAGAGTTTTACTCGACGTTTCGGCTCTCCTTTTGGAGTCATTTTCAAAAGAGGGGGTGGGTGGTCTACATGGTCTTAACCTTGTAGTCCAAGGTTCGTTTTGGAGGGTGTCTTCCGAGTGAATTTCTTCAGTCGGAAGGTTGGGTAGATTTAGATATTTACTTTTGCCTACAAACAGTGACAGTGAACGTATCGATAGTGCCCAACATTCTCAAGACAGCAACAGCCGAGACGTCAGCCACCATAATGTAAGTAATACACCTTCAAACACAAAACACCCAAAACTTCCTAAATATCCAAATCTACCCAACCTTCCGACTGAAGAAATTCACTCGGAAGACACCCTCCAAAACGAACCTTGGACTACAAGGTTAAGACCACGTAGACCACCCACCCCCTCTCTTGAAAATTGCTCCAAAAGGAGAGCCGAAACGTCGAGTAAAACTCTCAAACCCACGCGGAAAAACCCGAAAAACCTCTAATGACATAGAACATAGAACCTATCTATATATATATATATATAGTGGCGTAGCCAGTAAATTTTCATGGGGGGGGGGGGTCAATCCACAAAGAAAAATATTTAGTGGGAATTATTTTTTTTTATTAAAACAAATAGTCCAGTTAAATTGTGTTTTTTTAGCATGAAAGTTTTGGAGAGTTTCTAATTTCTTCGACCCCTTATGTTTTTGGGTGTGCTGAATGCGAATTTGAGGTTTGCTAACAAAATTTCGTGACGGAACTTTGTCAAAAATGCAAAAAAAAATGTAAAAAAATCTAATTTTTGGCGGTTTTTGCTAATAACACGAAAACTATCAACTTTTCGCAAATAACCTTACTATTAAAAATGAAAGTTCATAAAATTTCCTACAAATTTCATCATTTAGGTTTATTTCTTCGATCAACCGTTCGGGTTCAAGAGCTAGTTGAAAATTGGCGTAATTTGTCTGTATCGGCAAATCCAAAAACAATTCAAACAAAGTTTAATCTTAATTAGATAATGGCAACCCGTGCTCCAATGAGTATGAAGTTTTGAAAAACTGCAATTTTTTGGAAAAAATGGCAGTTTTTTCCTTCATAAAATGAAAACCATTCATCTTAGAAATTTGATTTCTATCTCATTCTCTAGGAAATGTTGTTGATTTGAACTAAATTTACACCACTTTTTTGTTAAAACTCTTAGATTTATAGATATCTAGTATTTTCCATGACACTTTTGAGGATTCGGATCATATCCTGTTATGAAAAATGCTGGATATCTATAAATCTAATAAGAGTTTTATCAAAAAAATAGTCCAAGTAAACGTTCAAGGGAATAAAATTTCCTAGAGAATGAGATAGGAATCAAGTTTCTAGGTTGAGTGGTTTTAATTTTATGAATCAAAAACTGCGATTTCTTTCAAAAAATTGGAGTTTTTCAAAAACTTATTGGAACACGGGTTACCATTATCGAATTAAGATGAAACTTTGTTTTAATTATAGCAAATTTAATCTAATTTAAAAATGTATAGAGTGGTCTTTGTCGAAAACGTGCTCCTTTATGCTCAAAATGGAAAAAATCTAAAAAAAAAGTGCGAATTTTTTTTGGATTTGCGGAAATAGAGAA
The DNA here is from genome assembly GCA_024734495.1 of Forficula auricularia. Lineage (NCBI taxonomy): Eukaryota > Metazoa > Arthropoda > Insecta > Dermaptera > Forficulidae > Forficula > Forficula auricularia. The sequence continues at coordinate 20,654 of JALMQS010000567.1, forward strand.
AATACGCCAATTTTCAACTACCTACACCTCTGTATATACCGGGTGAGTTTTTTATCTTGAGACAGTCTTATAACTCAAAAACAGTACATTATATGAAAAAAAGTTTCAAATAAAAGTTTATTTATATTGATGGGGAAACTAAACTCCACTATTGTTTGTCGACCATGCGCGGATCCAGAGGGGGGGCGATGGGGGCGACCGCACCCCCAAAGCATTGGAGATCAAATTTTTTATATGTTTATTAAATTTTTTTTTTTTTTTAATAACATTAAATTTTAAAATTGAAGAAAATAAAGTTCTATGTGGGAGGGGGCGCCTCTGCCCCCCCCCCCGCTTGGACAATTCGATCGCGGCACACTTCCGAGATCAAAAGTAGATTTTATATACCGGCGACCCCCCCCCCCCCCCCCCCCCCGCTTGGACAATTCGATCGCGGCACACTTCCGAGATCAAAAGTAGATTTTATATACCGGCGACCCCCCCCCCCCCCCCCCCCCGAAACAGAGGTCTGGATCCGCGCCTGTTGTCGACCTAGAACAAGCCTTCAAGGGAATTTCAAGGTCAACCTCTGTCTTCCAAATGGAAACCTATATATTTCTTTACGGATCCTTAACCTTCAAAAAAAACTGAACAACTTTCATAAGAACTATTTTTTCATCCGACATCAAATAAACAAATGATTAAATCAATTAGATCTCAAAAAAAAATTTCTAATAATTATTTTTAACAATTATTCAACTTAATTATCAACAAATAATGATCAAATATTTAATTATTAGATAAATAATTTAATAATAATTAATATTTTAATAGTTTTTCGACATTGGTCTGTGATATTCCAGAGTGTATCCCAAGTCTTCTGGATGAATTCCAGCTCCAATTTTGTTATTTTGGCCTGTTGTAGTTTCTTAGTAGCCTTTACACTTTCTGTTTTTTTAACAGATTCAAAACACGATAAAATGAAGCTCGTGAGGGTGTATCCCTGTCAGAAAAACGCTCGGCATCCATTTGTCATTTCATTGGCAGCCCCATAACACTTCTTCCACATTCACCATAAATTAAGACCATTTCAATTCTGTCTTCAACAAAAAATGCTCCAATTTTATTATGGTAATACAATATAACTATCTTCTGGATTGACACGAGAAATAAACTTTTTTAAGCTCAAGAATTTTAAAAAGATCTATTAAGTAGAAAATAATCTCTTAAATCTGAGTATAACGAAGTTTTAATATCATTATAAACACTTATTTTCATTGTTGTGACTTTTCGATTTAATAATTATTTATTTAATAATTAATTATTTAATAATTATTATTTGATAATTAAGTTAAATAATTGTTAAAATTAATTATTAAGATTATTTTTTGAGATTTAATTGAGTTAATATTTTGTTTATTTGGTGACAGATAAAAAAATACTTCTTATGAAAGTGGTTAAGTTTTTTTTTGAAGATTAAGAATCCGTAAAGAAATATATAGGTTTCCATTTAAAAAACAGAAGTTGACCTTGAAATACCCTTGAAAGCTTGTTCTAGGTCGACAAACAATAGCGTAGTTTAGTTTCCTCCTCGATATAAATAAACTTTTATTTGAAACTTTTTTTCATATAATGCACTGTTTTTGAGTTATAAGACTGTCTCAAGATAAAAAACTTACCCTGTGTGTATATATATATATCTGTTTATTTGCATCAAGCAGAGGACAACCTCATTGATTTCTCTTTATGATTCAACAACTCTGCTACGAGAATATCTTTTCAATTTATGAAATTTTTTTTAAAACATTTACAAATCAAAGATTAATCCAGAATAAAATACTGTATTTTAAAGTGGATTGGATACCCACTAGGTATATGTATTTTATCTTAATGATTCTTTTGTTAAGTATATTTTCTAGTTTATCCTGATTTCCTAATATAATGAATATTTGTATATTTTTCTATTTTTTTTTAATAATTTATTAATACCCCATTTTTTTTGTACCTGACGCTAAATAAACAGTCCATAAACACTTGCACAAACAACCATACTTTCTTTTAACATATATTTTTTTTAGTAGTAATTCAAGTTTTAATTTATGAGAGAAGAGACATGGATTTCTTAAAAGGATTCTACTATACATTCAAGATTTATAGTCTATTAATTGCAACTCTCTATCAATAAATACTATTTTAAATAGTAAAAAGAAATTATTGTTCAAATCCTATGGAAAATCTGTTTTTTTTTTCCTTTCAATTGATTGCCATAAATGTCCCGGGAGAGTTCTAGATTGAAAATAATTTTCTAACTCTTTATGACATTTGTGGAAATCAAACAAATTCACCGTCATTGAGGTCATCAGCTAGAGAGGGAAATTGGCGGGATTCGGAAGTTACTATACGAGTATATGCAGGAATTTTCCCTCCACTTTGGGCGACGTGACGAGCACATCAAATAGGTATATATATGCTCAAAGAAAGAATGGATAGCGATTTCCAATGCTTGGGCAATTTAGCCGAAGAGGGGGATGAATAAATCATTCATTCAAGTGAATTATTATTAGAAAAAAGTTGAGATATTATTATTATTACTTTACCAAACATGGTAAGATCAATTATTGTAATAGTGCATGAAAAAAATAATTTTTTGCTTCGTTTTTTCGAAATATCTCAAAAACGGCTCAAACTATTTTGATAAAAAAAAAATTGAGCGAAACCATGGTGTTTCAGTCTACAAAAAAGCTCTAATGAGTAAACGTCGAAAAAATTATATTTTAAGAGATATTAATGATTTTGTGAAAATGTCTGTTAGTGGATTAACAAATTTTGAGTACCTACACTATAGCTCAAAAACTAGTGTGTATATCAAAACAAAATGTTATATGTAGTGCATTGAGATTAAAAGGTGATTAGATTTTGGTTGAAATCGAATCCAAAATTAAAGGGAGGGGGTTTAAAAATAATAAGATTAAAAAAAAACCCAAGAAAAATTAAATATACCCCAAAACGAACCTATAATAAAAAAGAGACTAATTCTTTTTTTCAGGAGCCGAAATTGGGGGGAGGGGGTTAAAAAATAGAACTATCATTATTAAGTTACTAGACTATAATCGATTTGCAAGAAATTTCACATATCGTATAAATAACTCACTATCTGAAATTGATAGTGGTAAAAAAAAGGGGGGGGGGGGTTTCATACAAACATCCAAGAAAACTGATATTTCTAATAAAATAGCCCCATAATAAATAAAAGGAGATATTATGATATTAAAATTATGAGGGAGGCTCTTCATATATTATTATAAAGTATTTTATTAAATATTAAATACTAGCTGACGACCTTCGGCGGGGAGCGTCTAGTTAAATTCAAATTTAAAAAACCTCGCCTGCCGCCACTTATCGGATGAAATATGAACTAAATAATCCGTATACATATTACATTAATAGAGTGGGCTGGGGCCTAATCCCCCCTCCTTGCCCGAGCTGTTCTCCTCAGAGACTCGGCTGTTTCCGCAGTCATTCGGCCGGCCATTGGAGGGGACGTATATAAGTCATGTTTTTGTTTGGGCTGGTTGGTCGGGGTTTGGGATGTGTAGAGTAAACATCAATTTTAAGATGAATGGGTTAGTATATATATATGACTATTTTATATATAAAGTTAGGTGGATGGTCACATCAGCTTATAATTTTACACAGTAATCTAAAAATGCAAAAACTAACCGCCCAAAATGGATGTGTCGGGGGGGGGGGGGGTCAAAAAATGAAAATATAGGCTTGTACCAAACTCAACCAAATGTTGTATACATAATCAGTGGGCCCCTAGGAGTCTAAAAATGCAAAAACTAACCCCCTCCCCTACATGATTATAAATAATACATATAAGTGAGGGGCCAGGTTGTATGGTAAAGTCAAGTGGATGGCCACATCAGAACGCGTCAGCTTATTATTAATTATCTAGGAGTAACCCAGATTTCTATAATGAAGAAACCTATAAGAAACTTTTCATTGATTTTTCACGTTGCATTGATTGTTCTAATCTTAATAATTGAATTAACATCTGAAATCGGTCAAATCACTTTGACCTAAATTTCTAAACAAATATACAACTTTTACAATTTACACTGAAGATCGTTTCTTCAAAAAACTGTGTAAAACGAAAATACTGTGTAGTTTTGATATATAAAATCATGTAAATCGAATTAACCCCTGGGAGGAGGGCAAAAATCTCAAAATTCCAAAAAATATCATATTTGGTATGATAATATATGTTTTTTATAGCGCCTCATATGGAATTTGATAGATGTATTTAGGGATCAATCAGTGTTCCCAAAGTGATACATTTTAATGTTTTTAAGTGTTATTTTGAGTAAAAACTTTAATTTAGAAAATACTTTACGTTATTGCCCAAGGTAGCGAATAGTAGCAGAATATCATGAAGTAGAAATACTACCTAAAGTAGATTGGTGTGAAAAAAAATTCGAGCATTTTTTGTAGGTTAACTTTTGTAAAATTTAAACAGTGTAAAAGTACTTTGAAAATTCAAATGTCACCTTCCAATGCTTCAAAACTAAATAAAAACAAATACAAATTCGAAATCTGCGTAAAAAATGTTGTCAGAATACATAAACATTGAAAACGTGAACACAAAATCACAGCACTAACACGCGGTCGAATAACAATCTTCCAACCGGCTCATATTAGCACAGTTTATATAAAAAAATGGGTGAAATATTAAGTAAATATATTTTTGACATAAAAAATATATAATCTAATAGAGTATTCTATAGAATAATCGAATGCAATTGAAAGTTGATTAACAATTACTTCATCTCTACGTGATTGCCAATATAATAATATTTATAATCCATGAAATCAATTTGCTTGAAAAAGAGAAACCAATAAATAGATTAGTAATATATTTTTGTTTTTTCTATAGTATTATATTAACTAATCATTATCAAGCTTGCTGAAATGTTATTATTTTTTCGTAAAAAGTGCCTATAGAAAAAAAGACAATTTTTCAACTTAATTTCGAAATTTCATCATACCTATGCAGTTTCACTTGGAAAATCTTTCTAATCAGACCTAATCTAACCAGATCGTCAAAACCTCAAGAAAAAAATTAAATATATCTATCTATCTATACTTATAATAATCGGCTTGTCCGACGCACTTTATGTCTGTATGTAAATTGCTTATTTTTAAGCAAAGGTTAATATAGATAGATGTGGACTAAAAAATAATTAGATAATTGATTAATTGTTTTTTAACGTTTTGTCAATTTAATTATAATTTCATCAGCAAATCCAATATTAGTGTCTAAACGTTACAAAGATAAATAATTTTGACAATACTACATTTATCCAAGGCACAATAAGGGTGATTTTGATCGGATGGGTGTCATCATCATCATCATTGAGTATACAGTCCTAAGACTGGTTTGATGCAACAATCCGTCTCCACTCGACTCTGTCCTCCGCCAGCTGTTTAACCTCTCTAAATGTCTGGCATCCCATATCCCCAATTATTTGGTTGAAATATTCTAATCTGGGTCTTCCCCTTCCCCTTTTCTTTCCCACCTCCCCCTCCAAGATATCCCTAAGCAGTCCCCCATGTCTCAGTGTGTGCCCCATCATCTGACCTCTTCTCTTCTTCAGACTCTTCCACAAGGTTCTTCTTTCTCCGATTTTTCCAAGAACTTCTTCATTTGTAATTTTATCCATCCATTTGATATTCATCATTCTTCTGTAGCACCACATTTCGAAAGCCTCCAATCTCTTTCTCTCCGCTTTTCCAATTGTCCAGGTTTCACACCCGTACATGGCTATGCTCCATACATATGTCTTCAATAGCAACTTCCTGTTTTCTAAGCTGATCGAGGAGGAGCATAGTAGTTTTTGTTTTGAATTAAACCCCATTTTTGCTTGGGCAATTCTTGATTTAATTTCGTTTTTGCTCCTCCCATCCCATGTTATTTTACTTCCTAGGTAGCGGAATTCCTTAACTCCGGATGGGTGTACTTAAATCTTTGGAAAATATTTTTACCCAACATCCACTTGTTCAAAAAATTTTAATTCTAGTAAAGAAATTACAAGATTCAAATATGGAGATCATTTTCTTCTGGATTCCTTCTCCTAAAAATATTTTGGGGAACGAAATAGTAGATAGCCTTGCAAAAAAGGGTGCTTCGAAACGAAATTTAGACTTCATAGTTATGAATTATTTCGACCTAAAAAATTATTTAAACGGATGTATTTTTAGTAAGTGGAAAGAGGACTGGCTCAAAATTGAAAATAATCATCTAAAGAAAACGTTACCTACAATAACTAAATATAACCCGATGGCTTTACCAAGAAAACAACAAATTATATTAAATAGACTAAAGATAGGTCATTGTATCTTCTCCCATCAATATCTTTTCAACAAACAATCCCCGCCTCACTGCGTTTCTTGTAATAAGAGAATGAATGTACACCATCTTTTGATAGAGTGTCCTTTATACAATACCCTGAGAGATAGATTTAAAATTCAAGGAAATTTAAAGAATATTTTGGTAGATCCGAAAGAATTTAATAATTTATTTCTATTTTTAAAAGAAACAGGGTTTTTCTCACAAATTTAATATATTATAGTTTTCGATTTATTTTTATTATTATTCTATTTTGGTTGATTTTCTTATTACCTATATGTATTTTTTGTAGATATTTCTTGTGTGTTTTGAATATGGTATATGATTTGTCGGAGGTTTTGTTTTTCTGTTGTTCTCTGTTTGCTATATTGTTGATTTTGATTTTTTGTTGTTGTTTTCTTTGACTTTGGTTTTTGTTTTGCTCCTCTGTTTTTTCTTCATTTCTTAATGTATAGAAGAGTGAAGATGGAATTGAAGAAAGAAAAAAGAAGTCAGGAACTCGGTGGCACTAATGACCTTAGTAGTTGATATGCCATGTATTTTGTAAAATAAATAAATAAATAAATAAATATAATAATTAATTGATAGAGATTTTCTTTAGGAGACGGACTGGTATAAATATGTAATTGGATGTTGATGAAAGCAGTCCACGGTGGTTGTAAAAAATAAGACTATAGAGGTTTTATTATTTTACATTTATTTGTTAAACCGACGTTTCGGAGATCTATTCTCTCCTTCTTCAGGGCAACAAAAAGTCAATGAAAGTAGTTCAAAAAATAGTTACTTTCTGTCTCCTTTGACAATGCCAAAAAAACATTATAAAAATTCTTTTTCATCTCGAATAGAAAACAGTAAAAAGCAATTCTTTTTACTGTTTTCTATTCGAGATGAAAAAACTTATAATGTTTTTGGCATTAAGGAGACGAAAGTAACTATTTTTTGAACTACTTTCATTGACTTTCTGTTACCTGAAGAAGGAGAGAATAGATCTCGGTTTCAAATAAATGTAAAATAATAAAACCTCTATAGTCTTATTTTTTACAACCACCGTGGACTGCCATCAACATCAATTACATAATAATTAATCATTTCTTTCTCTTGATAGAATAATAGAAAATAATTATAAGATCAATGAATTTATTTATTTAATTATATATTTATTGTTTAATGAAAATAAAATAAATATAGAATTGATGAAAAGGCAGCCGAAGGATGATGAAAAGTAGAAATTCCGAATAAAATAATTTCATAGATTATTGTGTTAAAAAGTGAAGTTTCGTATAATCTCTTTCAAGGTTTAACGAGGGGTGAACCGCGACCTAAAATCGTGTACACCTACTTCCACTTCCACTTTCATTTCCAAGTAGAAGACAATAGAATACAATAGATTATCTAATGAATTCCAAAGTAATTCCAAATAATTCCAAAGACGGTGTACTACACCTAATTCCAATCGCGGTTCACCCCTCGGGGTTTAATAAGATCAACGAAGTAAGCTTTAAGCCCTGAAGGAGAGATGTTCCTCCGAAACGTCGCGTCGGTTGAAAATGACGTTCCAATAAATTATTTTATTTTGAATTTGTATTTTTCATCATCCTTGGGCAGTTTTTTCAGTGAGTCCTACCAGCCTGGCTCCAAAAAAAAATACTTGTTATATAATATCTATCTATACTTATTATAATCGGCTTGCGCAGCAACGTTGACGTGATTTTTTAATTTTAAAACCAACTAATAATTCATGATAAATAAAATTTATTAAAATTAGGGAAATTTAAATTATTATTTTAAAACCTACTATGAGGTCTAGTGTGAGTGGCTCTGTGGCTAGTAAGATGCCTGCCGAAGGAGGGTTTGGCAGCTGGTTAATATATATTATTTAAAAATAAATAATTAATTTTTTTATATATTTTAAAATATGAACGAGCCTCTCCATGCGAAAGATATACTCTTGATACAGTTAATAAATATAATATTCTTATGAAAGACTCAAGATGGTGGTCAGGCCTTTGAAACAATATTCTCTAAATTTATGTAGATATATGTTAATTTGAATCAAGCAAGAGACACCCTCATTGATTTCTTTTTGAAAATAATTATATTGAATTATTTCACTGAATGCTGTTTGAATTATCCTAGTTATAATTTTAACTAGTATTAGCATTAGTACAATCAGATTGCAGAGACCGTACCAAGTCTTGAACATGTTTTCACTTTTCACTGCTCACTTTTAATCCACGTTGAAATCTATTAATTAATCAATTAAGATTAAATTGAAAATGATAATTTATTTTCTAAAAAGGCCGTAGATAGAATAATTCTCTTTTGACCTTAACTATAAACTACGCGTATCAAAAAGTCAAGTCTGGACAAGTTTTAGAAAAATAGAAATTCGAATTATTCTAGAAAAACCCGTTCATGTACGAACTATATACTTCTTTTCCGATAATGTTTAATTTTCCAATTTTTCTTCATTAAATTGATATTTTTTTTTTTTTTTTACATGAATTAATGTATACATTGTATTTGAGCTTCGACTCCGGAGATTACTTCTCCACCATCGACTGTCCTTGATCATCTTTTTAGTCCTTGTTTTTAATAAGAGGAAAAAACTAATTAAATAAAAACACATCTTTTCCGATAATTATTCCAATTACATATTCCCAATTCCCTCTCTTGTCCTCAAGTCAATTTTTTTTTTTTTTTTATAAATTTTATTAAACCAATTATTTTACATTAATTAATGTATAGATTGTATTTTGCTTCGATTCCGGAGATTACTTCTCCACCATCGAGTGTCCTTATTCATCTTTAGTCCTTGTTTTTAATAAGAGGAAAAATCTAATTAGATAAAAAACCTCTTTTCCGATAATTATTTCAATTCCATTATTCCCCAATCAAGTCGATTGGTCACCCCATCCACCCTTCTTTTCCTCCATTAAATTGATATATGTAATTAATTTTAAAATATAATTATTTGTAAAAAAAACTATTAGGGAGTTTTAAAATATATAAGTTTATTCATTAAAAAAAAAAAAAAAAAATTTACGAAATATGTTTATGCCTTTATCATGACAACCACTGAAAATATCAATACCTTTCCTTACCCCGACCATCTGCGAAATTTGTGTATATTGTACTTTTTCATTTCATTTTAATATGTTTTTATTTTTAATATAATGAAAAAAATTAGTAAAATAATTTTAAAATATCTCTCTACCTTGAATACTCGAAGGTTTCAACAATTCACAACGCCAGAGGTTAACAAATACACAACAAATTGAACAAATAAACCACAACAACGTGAAATAGCAATTTTTGTACTTGTTTCTCCTTTGGCTTCTGGACTCGAAATGAAATTCCCGATTCAAGTTAAAAAATATAGCAAGTGGAAAGAGAACCGTTAACTCGGATAAGATAATAGAAAAAATAAATAATTCAAGAAATAAATAAATATTTGAATCAAAAATTAGATTCAGTTGATACATATAGTAGCCAAGGGTGAGTTCAACCCCTCCCCCCCCCTCCTCGAAATAACGAAACATATATATATACCTATTTATTTTAATAATTAATTTTTATTTGAAGCTAGCAGCATACTATATATACCTATATATAAAATATTAATAAAGAATGGGTATTATCCATTCTCTAGGCATAATAATTCACAGGAAATATTTTCAGGGTCACTGATGTTTTGATTATTACGAAGATTAATGGACACACACACAAACTATTAAATTTTCAATTTAATTTTGGCTCTGACGTTCAAAAAAAATAAACTGACGTGAAGTGATGTGGCCATCCACTCGACTCTACCATACAACCTGTCCCCTCACTTACATTAATATTTAATAAAATTATTTATAATCATGTAGGGGAAGGGGGGCTTAGTTTTTGCATTTTTAAACTCCTAGGGGCACACTGATTATGTATAAAAAATTTGGTTGAGTTTGCTCAAAAGGCCTAGATTTTCATTTTTTGACCCTATACCCCCCACCCCCCTCCAATTTTGGGCGGTTAGTTTTTGCATTCTTAGACTTCTGCGGGTCCACTGATTATGTATACAAAATTTGGTTGAGTTTGCTCAAATGGCCTAGATTTTTAATTTTATCACCCCCTTAATTTTGGGTCGATATGCACCAAAATCTAATCAGCTCTTAGTCTCAATGGACCAAAACCTCGTGTGAAATTTGGTTTCGATATTCACACTAGTTTTTGAGCTAGCTCGTCCACAAAAATTTGGTAACGCACAGACTAACTAACAGACATTTTGACAAAACAATTATTATCTCGAAAAATATAATTTTTTCGAGTTCACTTATTAGAGCTTTTTTTGTAGAGCGAAATGCCATGGTTTAGCTCAATTTTTTTAATCAAAATAGTTTCAGCCGTTTTTGAGATATTTCGAAAAAAAGAAGGAAAAAAACCACTTTTTTCATGCACGATTACAATACTTGACCATACCCTGTATGGTAAAGTAAAAACATTTTATTTTTCTAAACTCAGTTTTGAATAGTTTGTTGTCCGAATGACATTAACTATTATATTTTAATGAATTGGCTAATGGGCCAGTTATCGGTGTTAAAATAAAAGTTAACTCTTATTTAATACTTTATTTTAAGCAGACGTAATCGATATTTTACAAAGTTTCTATATATTTTGTCATAACTATTATAGTTCTGAAGAGTTAGAAAATAGAACCTTCTCGAATATGAATGAGATACTTTATTTACATCTAAATGAAAGTAAAAATTCCAGTATGTACCTATAATCTTAAATATATTTTGTGATTCTTAATAAAAAAATGAAAATTGTGAACCAAGGTTTCGGATGATCTTCTTCTCCTTCTTCAGTGCTCAAACGGTATACTATATATCAAATACATTTTATTTATTTTATACTTCTATATATATTGTCACAGCTATTTATTCCATTTAGGATATATAATTAGCTCGTTGAAAATGGGAAAAAAATTAAAATCACATATCGAAGATTTTATACGTTATACCTTTCAAAATATACTTGAAAAATCTGTCTAATTCCTACTTTTTGTGATTGATAAACCGAGGATGAGCGAATTCGTGATTTTTACTTTACCATACAGGGTATGGTCAAGTTTTGTAATCGTGCATGAAAAAAGTGTTTGTTTTTTTTTCAAAATATCTCAAAAACGGCTGAGACCATTTTGATTAAAAAAATTGAGCGAAACCATGGCATTTCGCTCTACAAAAAAGCTCTAATAAGTGAACTTCAAAAAAATTATATTTTTCGAGATAATAATTGTTTTGTCAAAATGTCTGTTAGTCTGGTTGTTAGTTAGTTAGTTAGTCTGTGAGTTACCAAATTTTTGTTGACGAGCTAGCTCAAAAACTAGTGTGAATATCGAAACCAAATTTCACACGTAGTTTTGGTCCATTGAGATTAAGAGCTGATTAGATTTTGGTGCATATCGACCAAAAATTAAGAGGGGTGGAGGGGGGTTAAAAATTAAAAATCTAGGCCGTTTGAGCAAACTCAACCAAATTTTGTATACATAATCAGTGGGCCCCAGAAGTCTAAAAATGCAAAAACTAACCGCCCAGAAATTGAGGGGGGGGTAGAGGTCAAAAAATGAAAATCTTGGCCTATTTATCAAACTCAAGCCAAATTTTGTATACATAATCAATGGGACCCCAGAAGTATAAAAATGCAAAAACTAACCCCCTCCCCCTACATGATTATAAATAATTTTAGGGGCCATGTTGTATGGTAAAGTCAAGTGGATGGCCACATCAGAACACGCCAGGTTATTTTTCATAATTTTAAGATAAGTCATTTATAAAAACCGAAAAGAACAAAAATCACCTAAGAATGGCCGTTTCGAGTTTGTCTTTTTATGTTATTCAAAGCGAATTCATTTAGAGGGATATATCCTTACACTTCTTAATAATTTTTTTTCAACACAAAGAAAATTCGACCATGTTTAAAATAATGTTCCAATTAAAATTTTAATAAAATTTTTGATTTCTGAGTAAATACAGGTAATCTGTAAAAAGTTCAGTTGACTCTTTGGAACCTACCCACATCCCAAAATTGGTAAATAAGTTTGAAGTTTAAAAATGTAAAACTTAAAATCTCAAAAAAAAAACGAAAATCTAAGATATTATATTATATGTGTTTATTTATTTTTAATGTCAGAAAAACAATTCTAGGGGAGTCGGGTTGGCTCAGTTGACTAACGCACCGGCCTCGCTTAGGCATCGATCGATTATGACGATGTTGGAGTGGGAGGCCGGGGTTCGATCCTGGCTGGCGAATAAAAATTTCTACCGGCTAAAAACTCGGCTCCCTCACTAACCCTGCTAACACTTTACTTATGTGCTGTCTAAATGGGCTTTGTTCCCGGTGAAATTAAATAAATAAAAAAAAAAATTCTATAACACTAAATTAGCGACATTTTGAGATTTTAAGTTTATATCTTATTTACGGACCGCTAAAAAGACGTTTAATTTTAGAAGATTATAGGAATACTAATTGTAAATGAACATAGGTAATAATTCATTAAAAAATTATATTCAAATATTATTTTGTACCTATATGACTATTCAAAATTGAAATCTAGTAATGACAGTGAGCATGGAAATACTATAGGAAGGAAGTTGTCACGTTATATAATCAAACAATAGCTATTCTAATTGATTCCAAAGGAAATAAAAGATATTTCCTGAAAGGGAGGATTTTATTTATTTATTTTTTTGTCCTTACTATTCGAAGATGGTGTCAATATCAGAGTAGAATACAAATGAAGAGCTTGTTACTCACCTGAAAGTAAAGAAAAAGAAAATTAATTTAAAATAATACTAGTAAATTCAAAATACCATAAATAAGTGTACTTAATTATCTATTAAAAAATTAGTAAATACAATTCGAGCTTTCTTAATTGAATTGAAAGATTAGATTATTGTTATATACTAGCTTCAAGGCCCGTCTTCGGCGGGCCTTTTGCTAACCAGGGGCTTCGCGCCCTGGACCCCACGTGGCTGTTTTATTGATGTTTTATTAGTTACAGAGAATAAATATAATTGTTTTATTATAAAGTCTTAAATAGATATAATTTGAGATTCTATTTAACTGTAATATACACTCATAACAAATAAGATGAAACAAATATTTAAAATGTGATTAAAATCCACTTGTTATCATTAAGGAAAATAAAAAAAAGTTATATTATATGTAGGTATTATTATAGATAAGAAGACTTGAAAATTACAATTATTATTCATTTTGCTAGACACAAAAGTATATACAATCTATTTATAAAAAATTCTCTTATTCTCAAGCTTGAGTTGTTTACCAAAAAAGAATTTAGTCTTTTTGATTTTAAGTCGATTCTTCCACGTTTTCAGTAGAGGTTGCCATTTATAGTCAAAACATAAAAAATGGAATGCAATAAGGTTATTCCTCTAGTATTAGATAATAATCGATCCTTATTTTTGATTTTAAGTCGATTCTTCCATGTCTTCAGCAATGGTTACCAATAATAATCGAAGGGTCAAAAATCTAATGTAGAATTGTTATTCCTCAAGTATTAGATGAGAATCGATCGCTATTTTTGATTTTAAGTGAATTTCTCCATGTCTTCACCAATGGCTACCAATAAAAACCGAAACGTCAAAAATCGAATGTAGAATGGTTATTCCTCGACTGTTAAAAGAGAATCGATCATTATTTTTGAATTAAAGTCAACATGAACTGCAAATTGCAAGTGATATCTGATTAATAATAAAGAAATAAACATATTAATATTTCAAATGAATTAGGATAAAGTTTAGCAACGATCCGTTGCAGTGTTTTTTTAATTTTTGTTTTTAAATGTACTTTAAAAAAAATAGATAGTTTTTTTTAAATCTTTGTTGTATTATTAAATTCTTCTTCAACGATAATGTGGTTAGAACTATTGAGAATGAATGACACTCAAAAATCTTACAACAGGGCCGCCAACACTTGTTTTTTTTGCCCGTTTAGTTCTTTTATTGTCTGGCAAGCTATGTTGGCTAACCTGATTTTTTTTAGTTTTTCCTGATTTTTCCAATTTTCCGGGCAACTTTTCCATTTTTTTTTTACATATTAACCTGAATTGGACTATTACGAACATTAAAAAGGCCTTTGAGAGATCTGCACTTAACAAAGAAACAGAAATTCATTTTTATTATATAGATTAGCTAATGGAGCTGGAACTGAATTAGAAATAAATACTTTAAAAACTTAATAAATTGAAGAAAAGATTTCGATTCACGGTGTGTGTGTATTTAAAGGCATAGGCCAGGGGTCGGCAACCTTTTGAGACGGAAGAGGAAAAAGTTACAATTTACAAAATTTCCCAGTTTTTAAAGAGCCACTAACATTTTTGTTTCAATATTATGGTATTTAATTAGGATTAGGTATATAAATTTGATTTTTGATTTAAAATAAATTGCTTTAAATATGAAATAATATATTATTTATTCATTTGCACAAAACATATTAAAGTATTTTAGCTAGCTCTTCTAGAATAATAAAATCTCAACAAAAACACTTGTGTAAAAAAAGGCCAAGTTCGATTAATAAAATCCGTTTGCCAAAAAAAGTAGTGAGATCTAATGTGCTGCCAAGTTCAACATCATCAATTTATTAAATGAGTATATTAGTAACTTCAATTAAAACGCATGTTTTTCATTTCACATGTCCCTCTATATTTTTTATTGATTTCACATTTTTAGTTGAAATTATTTTCATAAAACTTGGCTTTTACACATTAAATTATTATTATTATTGTTTGATAGGGCCTCCACCACTCCCCTCTTATTAAGATCCCATGATATGGTAACTAGTAATTCGTGACATACATATAGAGCCTAGATTAATTTTTAACAACGCTGAGAGAATTTTCTTTAAAAAAATTACCCTCTTGCCTAGAATCAAACCGACGAACTCTTGAACTAAGGGCATCAGCTCTAGCCATTACACCAATGCAACATTAATATTTATATCTTGATTTCTGTTACTAAAACTATATATTTTTGATTTAGACTTTGTGTCGAGATAATATTGTATTCATTTGAACTCGAATGAAAATGAAAAAACACCAATAGATTTTAAATTAAGAAACATTAAATGTATATTAATTAACGAGGCAAATTTGAAATATAATTGTAATTTGGACTCGAATTTTGAAATGAAAGACTCTAATTCATTTTAAATTAAGAAACATTAAATATATTGATAATTATTCCCCCCCTCCCCCTCGCCACTCAAAAATTAAAGAGGCGAAACTTTTAAGAGACGATGTATTTTCGGTAGTTTACGGGTATACATTTGGAGTGTGGTTTTTTAAGAGGAATAAAAATTTTGGACCGAGACGCTGCCTGCCAGGGTACCAGCCTTCGGCATGCCCTCGAAGCTCGTTTTAAATACGGGATGTGATGTATATTTTCCCCAGTGCTTTTTGCAAGACCTAATAATTAACATTGGATTTAATAGAGTATATTTTCTAATAAAAAAGAAAATCAATATCAGAGATACTGATCGATCAAAAAGTAGATTCTCAAGATTTCATGAGAAAAATTATCATTTAATATCGTCGATATTTCAATAGACATATTTTATCTCGTATATTGTACATATATATTCATTAATTCATTCTCATTCAACATAGATATTTTGTTTATCTTGATTTATTTGTCATTGGAAATATCGTCCAATTAAATAACGTTTGAAACAAACAGAGAAATCAACATCGAAGATTTGATTTATTCATCCTCTTGGCTGACAATAATTATTAAATTCCGCTATAACAATTGAGAACTGAAGTTGGGTGGGACATTAAAACCTGCCCTAAGGGAAATTAGCCTAGTCGACAATAGGGAAAGTCAAATAGGAATGGAAATCGATAAAATAGTAATAAATCATAGTTAGAAATTGGAATTTAGTGTTAAATAGAATCTGAGAAAGTCCATTTAAAATATAAAGGTTTCCTCGGATGGGATTCACTATAATTAATATACCTATAGTTAATATTCATTTTATGAGAATAAGTTATTATTCATAAAAAGTGATGATTAATAGTAGGTACATAGTATTCCAGCTAAGAGAATACTATATAATATTTGTCTAGATTAATTTGTAACAACGCTAAGAGAAATTTTCTCTAAAAAAATTTCCCTCTTGCCTAGAATCGAACCTACGAACTCTTGAACTAAGGTCATTAGCTTTAACCACTAGACCAATGTAACATTAACATTTATACCATGATTTCTGTTACTAAAACTTATTTTTCTCTTTTTAGTGATATTATTAATAGTGAATTAATATAATAACTTGCATGCATCTCGTAAGAGAAAGCGAAGGGCGAATGAATCAGAAAATGATAATAAAATCCAATTCATAAATATAAAAATTCTCTCGAAACGTTTGTGGGTTTTAAGATTGATTTTTTTTATAAAATATTTTATTTATTATAATTTCGATTATTTGGTCATGAGAATTGGAGATTTACGTTATTTCGTCATTGATCATATCTTCAGAACTTGGCCAAATTAATATGGTACCACCCACCCCTAAGGTACTCTCTTTCGAATAAAAAAAAGAATCATTAAAATCAGTTCATAAACAAAGAAGTTATGCATGAACAAACATATCAAAAAAGGTCCAATACCAATGAAAAAAAAAACGGGACCAATCGGAAGTTAGACTGAACCCAATGCAAAAAAAATCAGTCGAATTGAGAACCTCCTTTTTTGAAATCGGTTAAAAATAGAGAAACATCTTGTTATGAGCTTTCTACATTATAGGGATCGAAATACACAGACAATAAATAAATAATAGATGATAATAATTTTTCTCCACATCATTCCAGACAGATTGAAATCAATTTTTTTTGTATTTAATTTATTTAATAACCTAGATTAAAATTAATTTCATCTTCTCAACAGAACAATATAGTTTGCTATATTCTTCAAATCAATCATAAAAAAAAAGTGAAGATGTTTTTGTTTTAGAAGATCCTTATTCCCATAAAGTGTACTGATTCACACAGACACCAAAAGTAGTTCAAAACACCAAAAGTAAGAAGAAATGTCACACACACACACACCTTCTCCGAAATGACTTTCCCTTGTGGAAGGAAGGAAAGGAATTCACACAAGGCTTATTATTATAGGTAACACGTATATTGAATATTTTCATTGATTCTCTGCTTTTGTGCAGCCCTGAAGGTCGAACTGGCCACATTCCTGGCGCTCTACCAGCCAGCCAGCCAGCCATTCGTTCGTTATTCGTAATCGATAAACAAAAGTGAATGAATTGCCAGTGAAATCATCAAAAACTATTTTTTTACTTTTATTTAGGAAAATTTCTACTGGTTTTCTACCCATTTTGAATTTGTAATTCATCATATACCTCTACCTATAAACTACGTGATCGATTTATAGTCTGTTTATTTGGAGGTTAAATAAAAATTGATAAGAGACAAGAATTGTCAGGAAATTATTAACATTTGGATGAAATATTATTGTAATAAATTAGAATACATATGGAATATTGAGCGTTGCTCGGTAAATATATATTTGATTGAATTAAAATCGATATATTATTTTACTTTACCATACAGGGTATGGTCAAGTATTGTAATCGTGCATGAAAAAAGTGTTTGTTTTTTTTTGCTTCTTTTTTTTCGAAATATCTCAAAAACGGCTGAAACTATTTTGATTAAAAAAATTGAGCGAAACCATGGCATTTCGGTCTACAAAAAAGTCCAAATAAGTGAACATCGAAAAAATTATATTTTTCGAGATAATAATTGTTTTGTCAAAATGTCTGTTAGTCTGTGCATTACGAAATTTTTGTGGGCGTGCTGGCTCAAAAACTAGTGTGAATATCGAAACCAAATTTCACACGTAGTTTTGGTCCATTGAGATTGAGAGCTGATTAGATTTTGGTGCATATCGAGCTAAAATTAGGGGGTGGAGAGGGGGTTAAAAAATTAAAAATCTAGGCCATTTTGAGCAAACTCAACCAAATTTTGTATACATAATCAGTGGGTCCCCAGAAGTCTAAAAATGCAAAAACTAACCGCCCAAAATGGGGGGGGGGGTTCAAAAAATGAAAATCTTGGCCATTTACCAAACTCAACCAAATTTTGTAAACATAATCAGTGGGTTCCCAGAAGTCTAAAATTGCAAAAACTACCCTCCCCCCCCCCCCCTACATGATTATAAATAATTTTAGGGGCCAGGTTGTATGGTACAGTCAAGTGGATGGCCACATCAGAACATGTCAGCTTTTTTTATTTGAAGCCAGAATTAAATAAAATTATAATAAAATTTAATGTATAACGTTTTAACCCGCTGAGGCCATCATCAAGACATCGTTGTGCACAAAGTTTTTCACTCAATAATTGCAATTAAAAATAATATTAATATATGCAGAAGTTTTTAAGGAATTTGGTGTTGGTACTTGGTGAAACATTTTTTTAAAATTATTGGATAAAAATACTTGGTAGGTTTCACATTAAGATATAAAAAAAAATAAAACGAATTTTTTTATATATATATATATATATATCGAGATTAAAAGATTCTCAAAATAAATTCGTTTTATTTTTTTATATCTTAATGTGAAACCTACCAAGTATTTTTATCCTATGCAGAAGTTCTTCGATGGACATTTTAAATCCTGAAGAAGAGATGACGATCCTTCAAATTGTCAGGTTTTTTTAAAAGAATGAAAATGAAGTAACTTCTTACGCTCTCTAGCTTTAGAATTTCTGGTTCAAAAATGCAAAAAACAATTTTTCAAAATGATTTTATTGAGTTTTTAAGGTGTTGTTTTAATATAGGCATAAATAAACAATTTATTTTATATATAGGTATACCTATAACTAGAGAATAGTTGAAAATATTATTTTTAATTGCAATTAAGCTCAAAACTTTGTGCACAACCATGATGATGACTCGTGTGAGTAAAACACGTTATAAATTAATTAATAAAGTAAAGGGAGTGTAGTTTCACAATGAATGAAATAAAACTCAAAGAGGTTTATAGACTCAATATATTTCGGATTATATAATATTATTGTCCATCATCAGGAGTTTAAAAAGATCATAGATCTGTAAACTCCTGATGATGGACTAATAACAACAAATATATTGAGTCTATAAACCTCTTTGAGTTTTATTTCATTCACTGTGAAACTACACTCCCTTTACTTTATTAATTAATATCATGTTGCACCTAAAACCCACACCACTTTCCCTAAGTAAAAAAAAAAGTTATTAATTAAATTTAATTTTAATTTTATTTCAATTCTTTTATTAATTAAATGATTTTTCTTTACGAAAACTGTTCTAATAATTTTTTTTCAGTTTTCATTATCTTTGTGGCAGCTTTTCTATCAATTCAGCATTAAATTCTACCACTCCATTTTCAATAGAAAATACCTTTAATTAATTATTTTTCTTTTAATTAATCAATAATCTATTGAAAGAGTTGTATAATTGATTAAATTTCCTAATTTTAATATATACAAAGTCGGATCCAGGTAGGGGGCGACCGCCCCCCCCCATACAGGCCCGTGCCTGGCGGGAGTGCAACACGTGCGTCGCACGCAGAGGCCAAAAAACGGCGGCCAAATCGACAGAGAATTTATAACAATTTTTATTTTATTTTAATGAACTTAAAATATGAGATATGAAATTTGTAAAAAAAAAACATTTATTTTTTTTTAAATTTTTAAATTGAAAATAAAGTTCTATGTGTGTGTGTGGGGGCGTCTCTGACCCCCCCCCCCCTCACTTGGACAATTCGATCGCGACACACTTCCGAGATAAAAAGTAGATCTTATATACATCGGTCACCTTATATACATTCTCCCCCCACCCATAAAAAATTCCTGGATCCGCCCTTGAATATATACTAATAATATTTGTAATTACCTATTTAGTGGGTCGAACTCCGTAGTGGGTTTTAAAATAACTATTTAAATTTCCTAATTGTAATAAATTTTATTTGTCATGGACTATTAGTGGGTTCTAAAATAATAATTTTATTTTCCTAATATTAATCAATTTTGGCTAAGATTTTTTTTTCATTAAAAGACTGATATGATTTATATAGTCTAGTACAATTTTTCATTCGCTTAAGTTCTAGAATATGAATCCAAAGTTGTTGCAGAGTGTGGGCAGGATAGAGAGTAACTTTTTGTAGCCAGAGATGACTGACCATCGAGGGGTTTGCGACCTGTTATTCCCGGCCTGTTCGTCCTTATAAAGGTAGACAGGTTGCAAGGACATACAAAGCCCGGAGAAGCCATTAGAAAAACCTGAAAGGGATTAATACCCTAGGATGGAATTTCAAGAAGAAAAACGATTTTGCTACCTGCGCGATGAAAAATAAAAAAACACCCTTAAGAATTCTTCAAGTATTGTAAGTTAGGTTAAGATTGGATTTTTTTATTAGCTTAAGCTAAGTTTTGTGTGAGAAACATTATTTAAATGCTGTTATCAGGGTACAAAAAATTCTGAATTCTTTTGATTTTATATGAATATGTTTTACGAATGTCTATGATGCTGCTTTTTAGAGTTATGTAGGGTATACTAGGCACCCACACTACATTGATGACAGTATACAAATTTTAATCGAATATGATTATTTTTCAAATTTTCTATGAGATCAAAAATAAAAATAATATTTGGAAGTAGTAAGTTTTTCAAATTTTGTAAAAAAAAGGGGGGGGGGGATTGCCAATTACTCAGCCAGTGTTTTGAGGCATTTATAGGCTCGTCACCGATAGTAGAATTAATAAAAGAATAAATAAATAAATAATTTGTTAAATTTTATAGTAAAAAAAAACCTTGTTTAAAAAATCTAAATATTGCCATCGAACAGCATTTTCGGGCACTTTAATAAATAATAAATAGAATGGCATCTTCGATTTTTTAAATTTAGGTAATTAATTTTCTTGTTAAGTTTAGTCTAATAAAAAAGATCATAATTTAAATACTTGCATCAAACAGCATTTTTTGAGCACTTGGGCTCGTACTTGATAGTAGAATTAATAATATAATAAACTAGCTGCAAGGCCCGCCTTCGGCGGCCCTCTTGCTAGCCAGGGGGCACGTCCCCTGGACCCCCAACCCACGAACTCCACTCCCACCCACCACACCCCCCGCACCATGCACCCGTGCCCAACCACCGCCCCACCCCACTAAGCCTCTGGATCCTGACCTGAACCCTCACTCCTCACCGCACCACCCCACCCCCGTGCCCTTCAACCCGCCTCAGACCACTACCCCGCACCCCACTACGCCTATGGACCCTCACCTAAACCCTCCACTCCACTCTGCACCTCCGGACCCCACCCCGTGCTCTCCACCCACGCACCATCACTCCACCCTGGACCCAATTTTTCATTTCTAGCCTTGTAGTGACACACAGATTATGTATACAAAATTTGGTTAAGTTGGCTCTAAGGGTGAGGATTTTCATTTTTTGATCTCCCTCCCCCTATTTTGGGTGGTTAGTTTTTGCATTTCTAGCCTTCTAGTGACCCACAGATTATGTATACAAAATTTGGTTGAGTTTGGTCAAAGAGCAAGAATTTTCATATTTTGACCCCCCCCCCCCTTTTTTTGGGTGGTTTTGTGGGGGAATTTTTTTAGACAAAAGTTGTCAGAAATCACATCCCCTACAACTTTGCTCATAATAAAATTTGCCGTAGAGTTAATAGTTTAGGAGTTATTTGATCATTTTCATTCGTGCGCCCCCCCCCCCCAAACCCCCTTCTGGGGTCAAATAATCAAAACGTTATATAGCTAAAAACGTAAGTTACAAGACATATGATTTAAATATGAAATTTCATAATAATCCCTTCAGCCGTTTTTACGTGAATCGTGAGCAATTTTTCGGAAACGACGGAAACATACAGACATACAAACAGACATAAAGACAGGAATTTTGTTGAGGGTGTTTTCGTTCATAACTTTGCTTGAAACGTGTGCAACCAAAATTTGGCGTGATTTGGAGCAATGTACAGACAAAACCTTAATTTTATATATAGAGATAAATAAATGAATAAAATACCATCCTAGATAAACTTCAAAAACACTAATTTTATTTATTTATTTGTTTAATGTAATTAGTTTGGTTATTAAGTTTTATAGTAGGTATCTTAGAAAACACCTTGTCTATCATATTATTCAAATACTGGCACCCGCTATTAGTGATAAGAGAAATTAAGGGCGAGTTCGAAAGTTATTTTATTATATTTTTTTTTATAGTATTTTCACTAGGATGATTTCTTCACCGGAATAGAATATCAATAGAGTATTAAAATGAATAAATAAATAAATAAATAGAATGGTTTATGAATGTAAATATATGGAATTAATTATTATGTAGCAAATGCGGTGTACTAAAAGTGAGAGTTATATTTAGGTTAACTCTTCCGAGTCCAAGATGTGAGGTTAGTTTTTATGGCCAGGTTTTATCCCTATCTAAGAGGATAAGGTTTTAGATATCTATCTTAACCATATCCGGGAGGACTCTCTATTTATGAATCAGACTAATGCGCGATCTACACAAATACTAAAATCTATATAATAAAAATGAATTTCTTTTTCTTTGTAAGCGCAGATCTCTCAAATGCCTGGACCGATTTGGCTAATTTTTTTTTTAAATGTTCGTAATAGTCCAATTCAGGTTAATACGTAAAAAAATTGGAAAAGTTGGCCGGAAAATTGGAAAATTCAGGAAAAACTAAAAAAATTCAGGTTAGCCAACATAGCTTGCCAAACAATAAAAGAACTAAACTAGCAAACTAAACATGTGTTGGCGGCCCTGTTTATCAGATTTTTGAATGTCATTCATTCTTAATAGCATAGATAATAGAGTTCTAACCACATTATCGTTGAAGAAGAATTTAATAATGCAACAAAGATTTAAAAAACTATCTATTTTTTTAAAGTACATTTAAAAACAAAAATTAAAAAATAAACTGCAACGGATCGTTGCTAAACTTTATCCAAATTGATTTGAAATATTAATATGTTTATTTCTTTATTATTAATCAGATATCACTTGCAATTTGCAGTTCATGTTGACTTTAATTCAAAAATAATGATCGTTTCTCATTTAACAGTCGAGGAATAACCATTCTACATTCGATTTTTGACGTTTCGGTTTTTATTGGTAGCCATTGGTGAAGACATGGAGGAGGAGGAATCGACTTAAAATCAAAAATAGCAATCGATTCTCATCTAATACTTGAGGAATAAGAATTCTACATTAAATTTTTGACCCTTCGATTATTATTGGTAACCATTGCCGAAGACATGGAGGAATCGACTTAAAATCAAAAATAACGATCGATTATATAATACTAGTCGAAACAGTGTCGAAAAATTAGTAAATTATTAATTATTATTAAATTATTTATTTAATAATTAAATATTTAACAATTATTATTTAATAATTAAGTTGAATAATTGTTAAAAATAATTATTAGAATTTTTTTGAGATCTAATAATTGATTTAATATTTTGTTTATTTGATGTCGGATAAAAAAATAGTTCTTATGAAAGTTGCTCAGTTTTTCTTGTAGATTAGGAATATGAAAAGAAATAAATAGGTCTCCATTTAAAAAACAGAACATGACCTTAAAATAGCTACGAAAGCTTGTTCTATATCAACAAACAATAGCGTAGTTTAGTTTCCCCCTCGGTATAAATAAACTTTTATTTGAAACTTTTTTTGTATAATGCACTGTTTTTGAGTTATAAGACAGTCTCAAGATAAAAAAAAACTCACCCGGTATATTAATACTATATGGTAAAACAGGTGAGTTTGTTGGTTTACACGATCTAATCTCAGAAAATACTAATCCGATTTGAAAAATTATTTTGCCATTAGATAGCCCGTTTATTCATTAAGGTTTTAGGCTATATAACTTCATGCTACAACTCAGTACCCTTTTTCGGTCCCTTCAAGCCTCCTTCTTCTTTGGCAACCAAGGGGGGTGGAGGTGTTTCGGGTTCGGGCGACCCTAGCACCTAGTTTAATAAATTATGAATATATTATTACGAGCTTTTCGTGCGTGCCTTCGGCACGCCCTCGAAGCTCGGGCCTCCGGGCTGGTGCCCTGGCGGGCACCGTCTCGGTCCAAAATTTTTATTTCTCTTAAAAAACCACACTCCAAATGTATACCGGTAAACTACCGAAAATACATCGTCTCTTAAAAGTTTCGCCTCTTTAACTTTTGAATGGCGAGGGGGGGGGGGGGATAATGATCAATATATTTAATGTTTCTTAATTTAAATTGAATTGGAGTCTTTCATTTCAAAATTCGAGTCCAAATTAGAATTATATTTCAAATTTGTCTGGTTAATGAAAATCGATTGGAGCCATCAGTTTAAAATACGCGCTGACAATTATATTTCAAATTTGCCTCGTTAATTAATATATATTTAATGTTTCTTAATTTAAAATCTATTGGTGTTTTTTCATTTTCATTCGAGTTCAAATGAATACAATATTATCTCGACACAAAGTCCAAATCAAAAATATATAGTTTTAATAACAGAAATCAAGATACAAATATTAATGTTGCATTGGAGTAATCGCTAGAGCTGATGCCCATAGTTCAAGAGTTCGTCGGTTCGATTCTAGGCAAGAGCGTAATTTTTTTAAAGAAACTTCTCTCAGCGTTGTTACAAATTAATCTAGACAAATATATATATAGTATATAATGCTTTTAAAATAAATAGATATGTACCATATGTACATAATGCAAGTGTTGTTTCGAGTCGCTTCGGCACTCTCTCCCTTGTAAATGACACTCCATCTTGTCAACATTATTCTCAAATGTCAAATGGCTATAAATATTAAATAACACAATTTCAAGTTGGCTGGCTATTCTAGTGATGCAATCTGTACTTGCGACTCCCACGAGGATCTCCCTTGGTGGCTACTGCATACCTACAGTAAACACCTTTCTACCTTCTATTTCTCACATATTATATATCATTTAGATTCACTATACCTTTCTATAAAAGATTTGTTAATGACATTTTTATTCCACTACCTTACAATAAAATAGAAAGTAAGTACATTTAAAAAAATATCTATTCAAAACTGCTAAAGACGATTAATGATTTATGCCTTTATCATGGCAATATCTTAAATTCTCAATAAAATCATTCATAAAAAAGCATATATTGCATTTTTAAACCTGAAATCGTCAAGTTATAGAGCCTAAAAAAATCTATTATAATAATTGGCGTTATCTCTTTGTTAGACTGTGGTTTAGCGTTAAATAAATACTGGAGAATTCAAAAAATAATTTAAAATTTTGGGGGGTCAGATTGGCTAGGTGGTAGCGTGCCAGCCTGTTAACCAGGGGACCCGGGTTCGAATCCGAGGGCATCCAGCTAAAATCTGACCCCGGGGGTAGAGACAATTTTAGAAAAAATATAATTAGTATCGTAAATTGGCTTATTTATTTATATATGCTATTTTATGAATGATTTTTTTTTGAGAATTTAAGATGTTGTCATGATAAAGGCATAAATCATTCATCTTTTTTTAGGGGAATTTTGACTGAAAATATAGATATCTCAAAAATCCTGAACTATTATACCATGAGAATCAGCGTAAAAAACTCTACTGAAAATCGAGTTTCTGATGAAAATTGATTGATTTATGCTTTATTATTGGAAAAATTAACAGGTTCTAAAATTCAGGCTCGATGAATTCTGCAATTTTTTCATTGGCTGAGTCCCTAGGGTCAATACTTTTTAACTTGTGACTTTTTCAACCATTAAATTGCTTAACTTAGGAGATTTATCAGATCTGATAGGCCTAACTGTTAAAAGCCTTTTTGATTTGGGAAGAAATTAAATCCCGCCCCTCTGTCGGTTTAAATTAAACGAACATTTGCCCAATACAACATCCCATTTCAAATCTGTCCGTCTGTTTTTAATTAAGATCCAATCTGTATGATCAACTTTGAATCTAAACAGCTCCAGATGCAATATAAAACAAGTGTGTCCCTTGTTCCAATTCACCCTTCTATCCTTAATTATATTTATTCATAGTATATTTTCGAACCCACTTTGAAATTTCACTTCAATCAGTCAAAATTAACTCTGATATCATAAGCTGAAATATGAAGAGTTATTTCCATTTTAACTGTATCAATTGATGTTGTCTATTAATAAAAAAAAGACATAACACTATTTTAAGAACGTTTAATTATTGGATTGATCTTTGCTTAGGGGTGAAATTTGGAAAACTTTTCTCTGACTAGCGAAAATAATCCACATCAATGATTTATGCCTTTATCATGACAACATCTTAAATTCTCAATATAAAAATTTATGCGTGTGTCTGTCTGTTCGTCTTTTATTACGTTCACGTTTATCCGATTGAGTTGAAACTTTGTACAGTTGTTGTTTGTACTTGCGGGAAGGTTTCTGACATAATATTACCAACGTTATAGGGGGGAGAGGTAGATCTAGCTTTTGTGACGAATTATTTGTTAGTAGGGTTCCAGAAAATATGATGCAGTATGATGAAGGGAGGAGAGGGGTCCAAATAGGCGAAATTTTGAGTGAAGTATTTTTGAATGGCCCTTTTAGAAAGTTAATCATAGCTACATACGAACAAAAAAATCTTGAAGAAGACATGTCGAACGAATGTCGAAATGCCACTAAAAATAATATAATAATAATTTATAATAAATCTAAACTCTTTTTATTATTATTATTATTATTATTTGTTGCGTTTGGACCCTTGGGATCACGCAAAGCTTGATGCTTTCTTTCTGGTTGGACCTTCCACGCCTCTATCTTCCGGAACGTGTAATTTTTCCTGAACGGATGAGTGTGTTGATGTTAAAGGTGCCCAGGTATATATGGATTTTTGGCGTTATTCTTCCATTGTTTCTTCCTTGACTTCGTGATGGTCCGGATCCCCCAGAATCTGAATGCCCGGTTGCCACTCGAGGGTGGGTGGATTGGTTACCACCTGGAGTAATCTTGCTTTTGCCGTACTAAGTTTCGATGACATTTTTCACTTTTTCCTATAATAATAACACTGATCAAGAAAATTTTTTCCCCTTATACCTAACAATGGATTCCAGTAGAGTTTTCTACCCTGATTATCATGCAATTTCCCAATTTTTTACAACAGGTCAGAGTTTTGAGATATTATCGGTCAAAATGACGAAAAAGGCCATTTTGACCTATTTTCGAGTCCCATTAGATATTAAACAGCAATATTTGAAATCAAAATATTTTGTAGACGTAATAGAAAACAGTTTTCTCTTTAATTTTCAAATTACCACTTGTTTGCAGCTCAATTAGAACTCGACTTATAACTAAAAATTAAAACTACATGATATAAAGGATAATAAACATAGTTAAAAACATATAGTCTTAGTTTTTTAGTTATAACTCGAGTTCTAATTGAGATACAAAACAAGTTGTAATTTGAAAATCAAAGAGGAAGCTCTGTTCTATTACGTCAACAAAATATTTTGATTTCAATTATTGCTGTTTAATATCTAATGGGACTCGAAAATAGGTCAAAATGGCCTTTTTCGTCATTTTGACCGATAATATCTCAAAACTCCGACCTGTTGTAAAAAATCGGGAAATTGCATGATAATCAGCGTAGAAAACTCTACTGGAATCCATTGTTAGGTTTATAGGAAGAAATTGTTGTTTAATTTTTGTCGATCAGTGTAATTTCTCTTTTTCTTTTGGTATTTATTCTTAAGAATATTTATGTAATGGCTAATGATCTTCCAATGCGATCTCTGTTCTTCCCATTCAGGAAGGAAGGAACTCTGATGTCTCTGTATTAGTTTTGTAATGATTTGAAGCTTCTCTTTCTTCCTTATCGGTCTTTCTTCCGTTGGCCCCGCTTTCAAGGATTCCACATACACAGGGTCACTGCCATCTCCATCATTTACTTACCATTTAAATATAAATGGTGTCCATATTGCGTGGGTGGCTCATTCAGTGTATGCGTATGCGTATACTGAAATCTGCGACGGAGGCGGTGGATTCGCTCGCTTAAGGCGATGACTTCATCATTCAAGACGATGAACTCGAATCCTCCAGAACCGATCGACCTTTATGGACACACATTCCTCACCATTAGAAATATTTGTGTCTAATTCATTTTGATGAACTAGAAAAGAGCACCTAGCTCTATTTATAAACTATATGAGTACCTGGCGGAACTAACGTTATTTTTCGCTTTAATTAAATGCGAAATATTAATATTACTAGCTGCGAAACCCGCCCTCCGCGGGCATTTGTTGGCCAGGGAGCTGCACCCCCTTATTTTAATAAATTTTATATGTGATGAACTATTAGTGAATTTTATATTAATAATTTAAATTTCCTAATTTTAATCATTACTCAATTATAAAATTATACTACAATATTCTTTTATTTCTTCAAAATTTACTCAAAACTGCTATTTAGAAATGAATTAATCATTTCGTCTAATGACATCCTACATCGTTTGTTAAATTTGTCTTAAATTATACTTGAAATTAGACGTGGGTTTCGGTTTTTATTAATCTGAGTTTAGTTTGAAAATCAGAGATCATTTACATTCAAAATTATGCGATGCTTTTAATAATTAATTAATTTTTTTAATTTTAAAACCCACTAATAGTTCATTACAAATATTATTATAAATTTGGAAATTTAATTAATTAGAGGTATTGAGGTGAGGAGATTAGGAGGGAAGAGATCCAATCGATTTGATTGGGGAATAATGGAATTGAAATAATTATCGGAAAAGAGGTTTTTTTATCTAATTAGATTTTTCCTCTTATTAAAAACAAGGACTAAAGATAAATAAGGACACTCGATGGTGGAGAAGCAATCTCCGGAATCGAAGCTAAAATACAATGGTATACATTAATTAATGTAAAATAATTGGTTTAATAAAATTTATAAAAAAAAAAAATTAGAGGTATTAATTGGGGGATGAGCGGGAGATGGAGAGATTGAATGACCAATCGACTTGATTGGGGAATAATGGAATTGAAATAATTATCGGAAAAGAGGTTTTTTTCTTTAATTAGTTTTTTCCTCTTATTAAAAACAAGGACTAAAAGATGATCAAGGACACTCGATGGTGGAGAAGTAATCTCCGGAATCGAAGCTCAAAAACAATGTATACATTAATTCATGTAAAATAATTGGTTTAATAAAATTTATAAAAAAAGAATAAAAAAAAATTAGAGGTATTGATTGGGGGACGAAGGACGAATATGGAATTGGAATAATTATCGGAAAAGAGGTTTTTTCATTTAATTAGTTTTTCCTCTTATTAAAAACACGGACTAAAAAGATGATCAAAGACAGTCGATGGTGGATAAGTAATCTCCGGAGTCGAAGCTCAAACACAATGTATACATTAATTCATGTAAAATAATTGGTTCAATAAATGTATTATTATTAATTAGAGGTATTTTTATTGATGACGGAGTGGTAGAACTCAATGTGAAATTGATGATAATACAATACATGGATAATGAAAACCACAAATTTTGAATAAAATAATTTATTATATTGTCATTTGCACCCTCTTATTATAAAACTCGTTGTTTCTTCTTCAGGGATTAAATGAAGGAAATTCCATGCAAATATATTAATATTATTTTTAATAGCAAATAGTGGCCGAAGCGAGTCAAAAAGTTTGCCAAAAAATAAATTTAATTTTATTTCAATTTTATTTAATTCTAGCTATGCTAATAAAATCTGAATTTAACTTAACATACTATATAGATTAGTCCAGATTAATTTGCCGCAACGCTGACGTAATGCCGCCGCCAGGGAGCGCCGTCGGCATATTTGCGGCAAATTTGAAATATAATCGTAATTTGTACTCGAATTTTGAAATGAAACACTCTAATTGATTTTAAATTAAGAAACATTAAATATATTGATAATTATTCCTCCTCCCCGCCCCCCTCACCACTCAAAAATTAAATATTCAATTTGCTTTTCTTTGCGCACAGAAAGAGCGCACGCCCGAGTTTCTCATGGCAATACTGGAGCAGCCTGTCATACAAACAACACCTGATCTCTTTTAAATATTTGGAGCCTTATATCGATTATCGATCCCAAATTAAAAAAAATGATATAATATAATTCTCCTCCTCACACGATCCCACTTATTTAAATAAATCTACATATTTCCACACAAAAAATATCACAATGCTGTAGATTATAGAAATAAGAAATACTCCCACATTTATATATAGATTCTCATTTCTGTAGCTGTGTCAGGACGAAAATGAGGGTAAAACTTTTAAGAGACTATGTATTTTCGGGAGTTTACAGGTATACATTTGGAGTGTGGTTTTTTAAGAGGAATAACATTTTTGTACCGAGACGCTGCCCGCGGGGCACCAGCCCGCCAGGCACCAGCCCGGAGGGCCGAGCTGAGGGCGTGCCGAAGGCACGCCCTCGAAGCTCGTTATATATATTTACCGATAGTCTAGGAACCGCCGTTGTCAATTTATTATTAAATACAGTTGACCAATAAATATATAATAAGAAAACTATTAGGAAAAATATCAAAAGAGCTACGTTAAAAGAAACAGCATTGAATTAACAATAAAACGTTTCAAACATGAGTTTTCGACGGATCTGAACCTGAACGGCTTAAGTGTTTCCCATTCTGAAAGAATACAATAGAGATATACATATAAATGAGGGGTTTGACGTCCCCTAATCGCCTAGAAGCTTCCCTCGTGTATTTCGATGGGGTTACAACAACACCTAACATATGTTACAAATACATTATATATGGGGTTCCATAATATATAACAAAACAAAAAAATAAACGGAACTTATAATTTTTATTATTATTTCTACCTTCAGAACCACATCAAATTGGGTCCTTAAAGCTAAGTAATCATATATATCTTAAAAATATTTTACTTTTCAAATTTCAAGTTATTAGCTAATTTCAAAATTCCAATTTACAAAAAAAAACCATTATTAAGACGATCTACGTTTTAAAATAACCTTCATTCCAAATTCCAAGTTTTTAGCCGTCAATAGTTTCGAAGAAATCGTAATGAACTAAACCCTAAAAGTGTAATCAAAAATAAATAAATATATTTATTTTAAAATGAATAACGAAAAAGGTGTTTGAAGAAGTCATTAATTACCGAAACTTCGGTGAAATATGTGTAAAAAATGACTATAAATTTAGACAGCCTTTTTTACTTTCACATTTATATTCTAAAGAAGATAATGAATGCCCTGTCTGGGTCCTGACTCTTTGAGAGCTTGTATCTCAGAGATGAAAAAAGTTAATTTCATTTTGAAACTTCTAGGTGGAAGGAATCGATGTCCTTAATAGTTGGAAACCAAATTTAGGTCATAAAACCGCATATTGTGGTCCCCAGGGGTCAAAAAAACTAAAGATTTTTTTTTCAAATTGATCTTCTTATCAAGTGTCATGAGTAATTAGTCTTGAATAAATTTTAATCTGATTGAAATAAAGGAAGGGGTGTAAATTAGGAGTGTCGCGATGATTTCAAATAAGTGAGAATGTGAAAGTCGTGTGATGACTACAGAAGTTGATTTTATTTATTTATTTATTTTTTAATGTTAATTTATTTGTTTGATCTTTAAAAAATTATCTTAGGACGTACTCGAGGGGTGAACCGCGATTGGAATTAGGTGTACACCGTCTTTGTAATTATGTGAAATTATTTTGGAATTCATTAGATAATGCCTAGCTTGGAAATGAAAGTGAAAGTAGGTGTACACGATATTAGGTCGCGGTTCACCTCTCGGACGTACTATATTTATGGATACCTTGAAGTCCGAAGGATCCTCGCAGAAAAAAAAATCATTTTTTCTACCTATTAATTTTAGTTATTATATATTGGGAACCTTGGTAGGGATGCGGCTCAATTTTTGTCCCACAGTGGCTAGTTTCAATTTAGACCACCAGATAGCGTATCGCAATTCTCAGTTTCCCAATCATAAAATTCTGATGTTTTTATTTTTATTTTATTATCAAATTTGATGCTAATTCTAGTAATTAAAAGCGAAAACTTATCTGGAACCATCTGAAAGTCAAATTACTTGACATCTTAATATTAATGATATCAAATGAATTATTTTTTTATTATTTAATCCAATTCAGTTGGTTCTCATTCTTCTGGTTAAAATATTCTGCATCTCTTAAAAAAAAAAAAAAAAGTTGTCTACTTTCACAGCAACTATTTATTATTTCACTTGCTTAACGCTCTGCTAAGATTCTTCTTAAGAATAAGGAATAATAAAAGAAAGAAGAAATAAAAAACACCTTTTATTTCCGCAAGTGATTTCCGGTTATCATATTAATAATAAATAATTGAACAGAGAATCGCCCGCTGACTTTTCTATTCATTTCAATCATAGCAATTGGCTTAGACTTTCAATTTTTTTTAATACGAATCAGTTAATCATCAATAATTATCATTTTTGAAATCGATGTAGGGTATTTAATAATAAAAGATATAGTACATACTAATTATTTTCCGTTTTGAATAGAGCAACGTTATCAGCTCCAATGTTGAACGGGGTGAATGAAGTACATATAAAAAAACGTCAAATTTAGTTGAACTTCTAATATACTAATATAAAAAAAGTGCATTTATAATTTCTCATCTGATAAACTAGTAGCTAAATATACTAGAGCCAGGTTGGCGAAATTTAATTTTTGAAAAGTTGTTGGTATTATTAATATACCTGGAGGCACCGAGCGATGCTCGGTAACCCCTGACCCCCACACCCCCTCCCGAAACCATAAACCTCGCCCCCAACACTGCACCCCCACTCCACCCTCCCACGCCCGGACCCCCCAACACTCCGCACCCCCCACATCCATCCCCACCCCCGACCCAGTTTTTGAATTTCTATCTTTCTAATGGTCCACATATTATGTGTATATTTGTTTACTTGTACATCAATTTGCCCACATTCGTTCATATTGAAAAACATTATAAAAAATACATAAGAAAATAATAATAAAAAAAATAATTGTATAGGATCTAAAATAAAAACATCAAATTAAAAAAAATGTGTGCGTCTCGGGACGTGGAACAGAAGTGATAACTTTCATCAACCAAGTATTTTTTTAGGAAGACAATTGCAAGGATAATTGCCCGGAGAAAAGAGAATTGAATATTTAATTTTAATTAGAAGAGTGGGGGGGGCAAAGGAATAATTATTAATATATTTAATGTTTTT
Organism: Forficula auricularia; assembly: GCA_024734495.1. Classification (NCBI taxonomy): domain Eukaryota; kingdom Metazoa; phylum Arthropoda; class Insecta; order Dermaptera; family Forficulidae; genus Forficula; species Forficula auricularia. The sequence goes on from JALMQS010000567.1 coordinate 54,335, forward strand.
GGATTTAAAATTAATTGTTGTCTTTCTTTTAGCTTAATTCAATTATACATATTTCAAATTTGCCGCGCTGCAATTTATTCAATAAATTCAATTTATAAAATACATAGCTATATATAATATATTCAATTATTTCCACACTTATAATAAAGTCTAAATCAAAAATATTCATTTTAGTAAAAGTAAAAAGCAAAGATTTTTAAAATACTTCTATAGTCTTCTGGTAAAGTCTCCGCCTATGATGCAAGAGGTCCTAGGTTCTAATCCAACATGCGGCAAATCATTTTTTTTTTATTGAGATTTTCATCTATCATTAATTACTTTAATTAAGAAAAAATCAATTAAGATGAATTTTGATGAGGTCCAGACATAGCCAGATCGTTTTCTCATCCTCAAAACTTGTTAATAGATTTCGTTTCATCAAAATCGGTAGGGCCGTTTTCAAAATAGAACCAAGATACAAATATATAAATAAATAAATATATATATATAAATAAATATACAATTTTTGCTCGTTTAATAAGAGTAGATATTGTAATCTTTCATGTATAAATTGTAAAATGGGTTCCGAAGCCTAATTAATAAATAATTAAATAATCAATTAAATATTAATTTTTCAGAAAATAACTTATTAGTTATTTAAATACATTTATAATCAATTAGAAAGGCTAGAATTATCTTATTATGTAACAAATATATACATAACTAATAAGGAATTTATATATAGATATTATATTAATATATTGAAAATATTATAATACAATCAATCTTTTCACCTGTAAAAGTTATATGATTCGGCAAAAATTGTTTTATTTAAGAATTCAATATATAATATAACTCGAATCTAATAAACAGGAAGTGGATGCAATTTTCTCCGTTATTCATTGTCTCCAAATAAGAAAACTGAACAATAATAGTAATAATTTAGGTCACAGTCTAATTATTTATTTATTAAACACCCTCTTTTCTTGTTTAGGCGCAAAGGTGCTAAAAATTCAGTCCGTTATTAGAGTTAATTCGTAAATACAAATGCTGCTGTTTTCTGATTACGTCATAATGTTGGTTATATAACTGGTAATTCACCTGAACAGAGCCTCCTTCTTCGTGATGGAGAACGAGAAAGCGTTTGTCATACTTAAATGTTTTGATAAAGGGACGGACAGACAGACAGGCCTCTTGAATTATAAATAAAAGGTTTTTCCTATCGAGCCCTCAAACTTAAAATAACTGACCTAATTTTGTAATTTAAGCCTCTTAAATACTATATAGTAGGTACCTGGAACACCGTAACTTTTTGCTTCAGTTAAAAGCGTTATTTTAATAATATTTTTAATTTTAAATTCAGGTAAAATAAAGTAAAAATGGTCGATTTTTATTCTCAGACAAAATAAAATAAAATTTAATAAATTAAGTACATTTGTAGGTACGTATTTGGACAAGAAACTAACATGACACGTTCTGATGTGGCCATCCACTTGACTTTACCATACAACCTGGCCCCTAAAATTATTTATAATCATGTAGGGGGGGGGGTAGTTTTTGCATTTTTATACTTCTGGTGTCCCACTGATTATGTATACAAAATTTGGGTGAGTTTGGTAAATGGCCAAGATTTTCATTTTTTGACCCCCCCCCCCCCCTCCACCCTTTTTGGGCGGTTAGTTTTTGTATTTATATACTTCATGGGGTCCACTGATTATGTATACAAAATTTGGGTGAGTTTGGTAAATGGCCAAGATTTTCATTTTTTGACCCCCCCCCTCTCCACCCTTTTTGGGCGGTTAGTTTTTTCACGTAGTTTTGGTCCATTGAAATTAAGAGCTGATTAGATTTTGGTGCATATCAACCCAAAATTAAGGGGGGTCGAGGGGGTTAAAAATTAAAAATCTAGGTCGTTTGAGCAAACTCAACCAAATTTTGTATACATAATCAGTGGGCCCCCAGAATTCTAAAAATGCAAAATCTAACCATCCAAAATGGGGAGGGGGGGCGGAGGGTCAAAAAATGCAAATCTTGGCCATTTACCAAACTCTACCAAATTTTGTATACATAATCAGTGGGTCCCTAGAAGTCTTAAAATGCAAAAACTAACCGCCCGAAAGGGGGGGGCGAAGGGTCAAAAAATGAAAATCTTGGCTATTTACCAAACTAAACCAAATTTTGTATACATAATCAGTGGGTCCCAAGAAGTCTAAAAATGCAAAAACTAACCGCCTGAAATGGAGGGGGGGACGAAAGATGAAAAAATGAAAATTTTTGCGATTTACCAAACTCAACCAAATTTTGTATACATAATCAGTGGGTCCCAGGAGTCTAAAAATGCAAAAACTAACCCCCCCCCCCCTACATGATATAAATAATTTTATTAAATATTAAATTTAAGTGAGGGGCCAGTTTGTATGGTAAAGTCAAGTGGATGGCAACATCAGAACACGTCAGCTTATTTTTAATTTATTTCACTTTAAAATAACGGTCTGTGAGAGAATCCCACACACAAAGGCCATTTTTAGCTGATTTTTATACTTGTAGGGGTTTAGAAATGGTTTAGCTTTAAAATTATTAAAAAATTCCACAAATTCACTCATTCTCTCTTTATCAACGACAAATTAAAACAAATTTGATTTCTCATTTTTATTTTGGAAGTTGTATTGTACGGAACCCTATGCACTTAACCGATTTATTATTTACTAGCTGCGAAGCCCGCATTCGGCGGGTATCTTGCTGTCCAGAGGGTCATACCACCAGGACTCCGTAGTGGGTTTTAAAATAATAATTTAAATTCAAAAATCTTAATAAATTTTATTTGTCATGAACTATAAGTGGGTTTTAAGATAATAATTTAAATTTCCTGTTCGATTGAAGTTTTTGGAGACGGACTGGTACGCTAAATTCTGCAGATAATGAAATGTTTTAGAATATTGTTAGTTCTACTGAGAGGGCGACAGAGAGGAGAAGTGAACCCTGAAGAAGGAGGGAAAAAACCTCCGAAACGTCGGATTTGAATAGAAAGATTGATATAATTTTCTGTTCAAATCCGACGTTTCTGGGTTCCTCCTTCTTCGGGGTTCACTTCTCTCTCCTTTTTCCTAACAATATTCTAAAACATTTCATTATTTGCAGAGTTGTAATCCGTCTCCAAAACTTTCAATTGAACAGAAATTTAAATTGTTATCTTAAAACCCACTTATAGTTCATGACAAATAAAATTTATTAAGATTTTTAATTTAATTATTATTTTATTACTATCCTGGTGTGTTTCTCTGAGCAACAAA
>JALMQS010000568.1:0-56921 GCA_024734495.1 Forficula auricularia
ATGGATGTATGTATGGATGGATGTTATCGCTTTTTTGGCCCACGATTTTTCCACACCGTTGCACCGATTGAAATGAAATTGAAAACCTACCATTAGTTTAACAAAATGAAGCGCTGATTAGTTTTTGTACATATCGGCCCACAAACATTAGTACTTTATTTCAGTACTTTTAGTTTTTTTCTAAATATCTTGAAAATGACTTAACCAATTTTGATGAAATTTAATATCCTAATTAAGTACCTTGGGGACCACAAAAAAGGTTAAATAAAGTTTTAGTAAAATTATATTTTAAAGTACTTTACTCTAGAGTAAGATGGTACTTTTTAATTTTTTAAATTCTTTAAAATTTATTCATTTGAAAGTTTTAATATAGCTCATTTAGCCTTGCTTAAGTAAGAATGGATAGGCTTCTCTCTGTGAAATGCTAAATATTTAGGAGGTAATTTTATAAGCTTGAGTTGTCATGCCATAAAAGAATTTATTCTTTTTGATTTTAAGTCGATTCTTCCACGTTTTCAGTAGAGGTTGCCATTAACGGTCAAAAACATCGTATAGGTGGAATGCAAGCAAGGTTATTCCTCTAGTATAAGGTATAAGAATCGATCGTTATTTTGATTTTAAGCCTGATTCCTCCATGTCTTCAGCAATGGTTACCACAATAACCGAAACGTCAAAAATCCAATGTGCAATGGTTATTCTCTCGACTATTAAATTTAGAATCGACTGCTTCAATTAATTGTGCTTCACATGAACTGCAAAATGCAAGTGAGATATCTGATTTAACAATAAAGGAACAAACATAATAAATATTTCAAATGAATTTGGATAAAAAGTTTAGCAACGATCCGTTGCAGCTACATTTATAACGCTTCATCAGTGCTAACGAATAAAATCTGCGTATGTATCGAGTAAGAAATATACACAATATGTGGATCACTAGAAAGCTAAGTAGCAAAAACTGGGTGCTGGGTGGGGTGGGATGTGGGAGGTGGGAGGCGCGGTTGGGGGTGGGGTGGGGTGGGGCGGAGTAGGGGTGCATTGGTGGGGGCGAGGTGTGTGGTTTCGGGAGGGGGGGGGGGGTCAGGGGTTACCGTGCATTGCTCGCTGGCTCCAGGTACTGGTAGATTAAAGAGGACAAAATTTGGCGTCGATTAAAAAAATGTGTCCAGTAGTTCGATTTTTAATGGGGATTCAAAAAACAACCCCACCGGACCCACTTTTGAATACCTATCCGAAAAACTCGCACTTTTTTCGATTTTTTTCCATTTTGACAAGGAAATGGCACATTTTTGACAAACACCACTCTAGAGATTTTTAAACTAGATTAAATTTTCTACAATTAAAACAAAGTTTAATCTTAATTGGATAATAGTAACCCGTGCCGCAATGAGGTTGAAGTTTTGAAAAACTGCAATTTTTTGCAAAAAATACAATTTTTCCTTCATAAAATGAAAACGGCTGATCCTAGAAACTTGATTCCTATTTCATTATATAGGAAATTATATTTACCTGAACGTTTACTTGGACCACCTTTTTGATAAAATTCTTAGATTTATAGATATCCTACATTTTCCGGACAGGATATGATCTGAATCCTCAACAGAGTCACAAAGAGAAACAAAGACTTGGTCTTCATCATCAGTCTTTCTTCAATTATAAATGTTTTTCATGGAGTCAATATCATATGGATATTGAAAACTTGGTGTTCCTTCGTCACTGGAAGGCTAGGAACTAACAAAGACATTCTCTCCGGGCTCACACTCAAATATAACCATCCCTTTCTCCTTTCTCCTTAGAAAGGAGGAATTTTTTCCTTTTATCTTTTGTTAGCAAACATCTTAAGTAGATTACTATTGGATAATTCAATTTGATTGTTTAAACAGAGTTCTGAATTTCTATTGAATGACTTCACAATTTCTAAAGATTCGATTGCGCTAATCAATTTTGGGTTCCTTTCTCCTTTTATTAATCTAATACCTTCTGGGAAGGAGTGATTGTTTGAATTTAAATGTTCTGCAAAAGAATTTTCGTACTTTTTATTTTTATAATCTCTTATGTGTTCATTTAATCGAATTTTCAGATTCCTCTCTGTTTTCCCTACGTAGATCGCTTCGCAATCTTTGCATTTCAAACTATAAACCCCTTCTTTTTCTATATTTGGTAATTTGTCTTTTTTATTTGAACCTAAATCTTTTCCTAGAGTAATTGGAGTTTTGAATACTGTTTTGAACCCTAATTTTTTCATTTTTTGTTTTAATTTTTCCGAAATTTGTCCATAATATGGAAGAACTATTCTAGGATTTTCTTTTTCTTTTTCATTCTTTGTGAATATACTGATTCCAGGGTTAATTTTTCAATTTTTTTATTTAACATTTGGTCTATAAGGCTTGCTTCGTACCCATTATTTACCGCGATTTCTTTAATTGTCTCTAATTCTTGTGAATATGCTTTTTCTGATAAAGGTATATTTATTAGTCTATGTATCATTGAATGGAAGGCTGCGTGTTTATGTGACAACAGAGTCATTTAAAATGTTGGTTATCTATAAATTTAAGAGTTTTATCAAAAAAGTGGTCCAAGTAAACGTTCAAGTCCACAAAATTTTCTACAGAATGTGATACAAATCAAGTTTCTAGGATGAGTGGTTTTCATTTTATGAAAGAAAAAATTGCAATTTTTTTTAAAACTTCAACCTCATTGCGGCACGGGTTACTATTATCCAATTAAGATTAAACTTTGTTTTAATTGTATAAAATTTAATCTAGTTTAAAAATCTCTAGAGTGGTGTTTGTCAAAAATGTGCCATTTCTTTGTCAAAATGGAAAAAAAAATCGAAAAAAGTGCGAGTTTTTCGGATAGGTATTCAAAAGTGATCCGGTGAGGTTGTTTTTTGAATTCCCATTAAAAATCGAACTACTGGACACATTTTTTTATACGACTCGAAATTTTATCCTCTTTAATCTACCATAAGACAGACAAAATATGGACCGTTTTCGAGCTATAACCGGGAAACTGGAAAAAGTCCGAAAATTTCGAGTTTTTTCGGCCACCAAAAGTTGTCCCCCACACTTTCGAGGTCGCAAACTTAGATTTGGCATACACACACCATACCAAACTATCGTAGAAAAAAATATTTTCCCGCAATTAATATAAGCTGAAGTTCATACTTTTTGGATCCTCTAATTACAGGGCTTAGATGTTATTGAAATAATTTAAATTTCCTAATTTTAATAAATTTTAATTGTCATAAAATATTAGTGGGTTTTAAAATAATTATTTCCCCTCTATTGAGTCATTTCACCTTTATTGTAACAAAAAAATTGTACAGATACGTCGCTAAAGAAGTTTCACTTTCAAAAATTGTAAAAATTCTTCTTCTTTATCTCTCTAGTTATAGATTTTAATTTCTTGAACAAAAAAAAAATTAAATCAATAAAGAAATTTAATTAAGGACAAAAATCTAAGATTTTAGTAGACTATTTTTACATATTACATATCAGAGGGTTTAGTCCCCTCAGGAATTGAACCCGAATACTGTAACACGCTTGCCTGGCTTGTTAGTTTGACCCTCGAGACAAAAACACACTCTGACATGCAATATTTATACAGGGTGAGGGAAAAAGATGTTAACATTCAATAAGGCACTCTTCGGCTAAAGGAAAGAGACACCCTGGGATTAAAAGCTGACTTTTTATGTATGACACCGGTTACTTGACCCCTCAGGAGTATATGTTTAGAATTTCAAATCACTCGGTTAAGCCGTTTAGCCTGAAGGTCGGTGAACATAGAGATATAGAATCCCAAAACTATTTTATTGATATAAAGAAATCAAAAAATACTAGAAACTTCAAAATAGTCTTAAAATAATTCTATCAAAGGGGATTTAAAGGAGCCAATTGTTGTTACTATTTATCCACGGGATGTACAGATAATACAATTTTTCTTTTTAAAAAAAAATGAAAAAATTTTGTTTTTTGAGATTTTTAAGGGATTCCTTTTTACTTATTTACCATATGGGTATGGTCAAAAATTGTAATCGTGCATGAAAAAAAGTGGGTTTTTTTTCTTCGTTTTTTCAAAATATCTCAAAAACGGTTTAAATTATTATGATAAAAAAAAATTGAGCGAAATCATGGAATTTCGGTCTACAAAAATCTCTAATAAGTAAACATTGAAAAAATTATATTTTTCGAGATAATAATTGTTTTGTCAAAATGTCTGTCTGTTAGTTAGTCTGTGCGTTATCAAATTTGTGTAGACGAGCTAGCTCAAAAACTAGTATGAATATCAAAATCAAATTACACACGTTGTTTTGGGGCATTGAGATTAAGAGCTGATTAGATTTTGGTGGAAATCGAAGCCAAAATTAAGGGGTTGGAAGGAGGGTTAAAAATTAAAATTATAATATTTTAAAACTAAAAAAACAAGAAAAACAGAAATATACTAAAAAAATGAACCTATAATAACGAAAATATTTTTTTTAGGGCCAAAATTAGAGGAGGGGGCACAAAATAAAAATCTAAGCCATTTTAACAAACTCAACCAAATTTTAAATACATAATCAGTGGGTACATAGAACATTAAATATTGCAAAAACAATCTCCTAAAATGGGGAGAGGGGGGTCAAAAAATGAAAATCTAGGCCCTTGTACCAAACTCAACCAAAAGTGTATGGTAAAGTCAAGTGGATGGCCACATCAGAACAAGTCAGCTTATTTTTTATTTAAATGACAATTTTTTGAACCAGCTATGTAATGAATTAAATTGTATTAATATTAATATATAATAATATTTATAATGATTTATGAGTGGGATTTAAAATTTAAAAATCAATTAATTTTATTAAAAGAAAATTGAATAAAAATGTAATTATACATCTTTATTCCAACAATCACCTGTGAATAATTGTTTTTAAACCGACTTCCCAAAAAAGGAGGACTATTCGATTGAATTTTTTTTTTTTTTTTTGTGCCTATGTTACCTCATATCTCCGCCAATTGTCAACCGATTTTGAAAATTTTTTTTGCATTGGGTCCAGTCTAGCTTCCGATTGGTCCCATTTTTTTTCGATTTTTCTCTATAGGTATTAGACCTTTTTTATTAGGTTTGTTTAGACCTAACCTCTTTTGTTTATGAACCGATTTCGATGGTTCTTTTTTTATCCGAAAGGGGTGTCTTAGGGATGGTGTCATATTAATTTGGTCAAGTTCTGATGATATGATCACTATTAATAACATCACTAAAGAGAAAAATAAAAATTTTTAAGAAAAAAATAAAAACCGACTTCAAAAAATTAAATGCAACAAATAAAATACACTAAAAGGTATAAAATAATTATTATCTTATTTAGTTACAACTAAACGACGAAATATTAACACGAAATTACTTTTTGAATTCGGTACCAAACAAACGATATACCTTATAAGCGCGAGCATATTCTCCAAACGTACTAAGTAAAGGATCCGTCGAGTGCGCGTTCGCAAATGGTATATGTTTGGCACCGACTTCAAAACGCGTAATTTCGTATAAATATTTCGTCGTTGAGTTGTATTCATCTAGATACTGCTAATGTAGTTATTTTATACCTTTCTAGTGTATTTCATTTGTTGCATTTAATTTTTGAAGTCGGTTTTTATTTTTTCTTTAAAAATTTTTATAACTGACATAAAACTAAAATCAAAACAGCTTTGCCGAAGATGAGACCGTGACAGATCGAAATGAAACCCAATACCCATCCCCTTTAACTCGTGAATTTCATCCAAATCTTTAGAGCCGTTTTCGAGAAACCGATTGATACGTATATATATATAGCCGTTTTCGAGAAACCGAATATATATATACAAGATTTGCTCGTTTAATATAATAAGATAAGATAATTATATTTTTATTCAATTCCATTTAATAATTAATTGTTTTTTTTTGTTTTTTTTTAATTTTATATCCTAACTAATAATTCATTACAAATATTATTTTATATTTGAATTTGTCAATTTGATTAATTAGAGAATTATCGGAAAAGAGGTTTTTTTATCTAATTAGATTTTTCCTCTTATTAAAAATAAGGACTAAAGATAAATAAGGACACTCGATGGTGGAGAAACAATCTCCGGAATCGAAGCAAAAATACAATGGTATACATTAATTAATGTAAAATAATTGGTTTAATTTGATTAATTAGAGGTATTTTTTATTGAATTTTAAATTATTAAATTATTATAAATAATATTAATATATCACTTTGAACTAAAGCAAAAAATTACCGATCAACTCTCGGTGTTCCAGGTACTAATTTTATTAAATACTAGTCGATATATATCACTTACCGATTGTAACGGGTATCCGCTCCGACGATTGTGAATCCTTTAGGGGTGTCAGGTGACAAGGGTCATGCACATGGGTGTCCCGGGCACATCAAAAGGGCGTTAGGGTCTGCACTGGCAGCCAGGCAATTCAGCAACTTCGTATTCTATGCACGCATTAATCACTAGTATGAGGTGACTGGCTGGTCAACCGAACCCATGCGCAACAAGTGGCTGTTGGTCGCGGACTGAATTGACTGACGATAATGCTCAAGCAAAAAACAGGGATCGCTAAAAGAGAGAGAGGGGGGCGAACTTGTAAGTAGGGGGCTAAAACATACAACTTATTCAAATAAATAGATATATTATATGGAATACTGAGCGATGCTCGGTAATATTTTTGATTCAATTAAAAGCTATATATTAATACGAGCTGCTCCAGGTGGGCCGCGTCTCGGCATGTGATTATTAGGTCTGTAATATATATTTGTAATATTTTGCCCCCTCTTTCGCCCCCACGCACTCATTTTGGCTATTGATTTTTACAGCATACATACTATATATATTTGTCTAGATTAATTTGTAACAACGCTAAGAGAAATTTCTCTAAAAAAATTTCCCTATCTTGCCTAGAATCGAACCTACGAACTCTTGAACTAAGGTCATTAGCCTTAACCACTAGACCAATCTAACATTCATATTTATACCATAATTTCTGTTACTAAAACTATAAATTTTTGATTTAGACATTGTGTCGAGATAATATTGTATTCATTTGAACTCGAATGAAAATGAAAAAACACCAATAGATTTTAAATTAAGAAACATTAAATATATACTAATTAACGAGGCAAATTTGAAATATAATTGTCAGCTCGGATTTTAAACTGATGGCTAGAATCGATTTTCATTAACCAGGCAAATTTGAAATATAATTGTAATTTTGAAATGAAAGACTCCGATTCGTTTTAAATTAAGAAACATTAAATATATTTTTTGTAATTAATTAAATTAATTGAACCGCGTAAATTTGAATAATTTCCATGATTCAGCCTGCGAATTTTTTTCAGTTCATAAATCATTTCATTGTTTTTGTTTTGAAAAGGAAAAATGAAATTTAAATTTAAATTTAAATATATGCATAATTATTCCTCCCCCCCCCCCCGCACTCAAAAATTAAAGAGGCGAAACTTTTAAGAGACGATGTATTTTCGGTAGTTTACGGGTATACATTTGGAGTGTGGTTTTTTAAGAGGAATAAAATTTTTTGACCGAGACGCTGCCCGCCAGGGCACCAGCCCGGAGCGCCTTCGGCACGCCCTCGAAGCTCGTTTATATAGTCTTAAAAACTAACATTACAAAATTTGATCTATATCGGAGAGAGTATTAATTTTTTGCCCCCAATCACATTTTGGGAGGTTGAAATTATTTTTTAGATATTTGCAAATAAATAACTCTCAGTTTTCTAAAGAGTAAATGTACAAAAAAGCTAAAAATTTCTATATTTTGCCCCCCCCCCCCCCTTCGCCCCCATACAGTCAATTTTGATAGTTGATTTTTACAGGAATAGTTTCTTAAAGTAATAAAGAATAATTCTACAAAATTTGATCAAGATCGGAGAGAGTTTTAATTTTTGCCCCCACTCATATTTTGGATAGTTGGGGGGGAGGTCGGATTACAAAAAATCTTGAAATTACTTTTTAGATATTTGTATTTAGTATTTTATTAAGTAAAAATCAAGTAGATATCTTATCGTTCTTAATTGAAAATGAATAATTAGTGTAAACACATTGCAAAGATATTTTGCCCCTTTTGACCCCTTTAGGGGTCGAATTTCAAAAAATCCTGAAATTGCTTTTTAGATATTTTAATTTAGTATTTTTATAAGTAAAAAGCAAGTAGATATTTTATCGTCCTTTAGAGATATCTCATAATCAGTGAAAACACACTTTGCGCCCTTTGGCCCCCTTAGGGATCGAATTTCGAAAAATCCTTTCTTGCTAAGCCCCTATGTCATAGATGTAATACCCTCTCCAAATTTCATGTTTCTATGTCCAGTGGTTCTGGCTGTTTTGATGATGAGTGAGTGAGTGAGTGAGTGAGTGAGTGAGTTAGTGAGTGATGTATCGGGCAAAGAATTTTATATATATAGATTATTTTTAATTTTAAATTCAGGTTCAAAAGGTCGACTTTTAAAATAAATTTGAAATAAAATTTCATTTATTTTTTTAACAACGTTTATCACCCGCTATGGCCATCATCAAGACGTATATCACACCAAGTTTAACCAATAGCCTATCTTTGACAAGCGATTGTGGCTAAATACCTGAACCGATTTTAACGTTTAAGTACGTTATTCGATGCGAAATTTTGTGCTTTTCTTATTTTACATTTTCTATAACACGCATGGTTTTCGAGTTATAAGCAATAATCTGAATAAAATTCAAAATGTTCGTGGTCTTTAGGCCCTCAAAAATTTAGCACCAGTCAGAAACCGTCGGAAACTAATATAACTCTTATTTGGGGGTGCCTAACGTCGATTAAAATATAAAATATTCATATAAATAATTTAAAAAAATAAGATAACATGTTCTGATGTGGCCATCCACTTGACCTTACCATACAACCTGAGGTCCCACTGATTATGTATACAAAATTTGGTTGAGTTTGATATAAGGGCCTAGATTTTCATTTTTTGACAATACACTCCCCCCCCATTTTGGGCGGTTAGTTTTTGCATTTTAGACTTCTGGGTTCCCACTGATTATGTATACAAAATTTGATTGAGTGTGATATATCAAACTCATCAATCATATACATCCCAAGGATATCTGTAGAAGATTGTTAGAACATTCTTCGGAATATTCACAGGATATCTATAGAAGATTGTGAGAACATTCCTCGGGATATTCCTCGGGGTGTGGGTAGAAGATTCATAGGACATTCCTCGGGAGATTCCCAGAATATCTGTAGAAGATTTTTAGGTGGCATTATGGGCTTTAAGTATATTCTTAGAATATCTACGTAGATTTATAGGACTTCTATGGAATATACGAATGTTCGGAAAAGATATTGAAAGAATACCTATACATAGAATATTCTTGTGCTACCTGGGTATAAGGGCCTAATTTTTTAATTTTTAACCCCCCCCCCCCCATCTCCCTTAATTTTGGGTCGATATGTACCAAAATCTAATCAGCTCTTAATCTCAATGGACCACAACTACCTGTGAACTTTTGATTTTAACCGACTTCCAAAAAGGAGGAGGTTCTCTATTCGACTGAATTTTTTTTTTGTGCCTATGTTACCTCATATCTCCGCCAATTGTCAACCGATTTTGAAAAAAAATTTTTGCATTGGGTCCGGTCTAGCTTGCGATTAGTCCCATTTTTTTTCGTTTTTTTCATAGGTATTAGACCTTTTTTATTAGGTTTGTTTAGACCTAACCTCTTTGTTTATGAACCGATTTCGATGGTTCTTTTTTTATCCGAAAGGGGGTGTCTTAGGGATGGTGTCATATTAATTTGGTCAAGTTCTGATGATATGATCACTATTAATAACATCACTAAAAAGAGAAAAATAAAAATAATTTTTAAGAAAAAAATAAAAACCGACTTCAAAAAATTAAATGCAACAAATAAAATACATCTAAAAGGTATAAAATAATTATTATCTTATTTAGTTACCACTAAACGACGAAATATTAACATGAAATTACTTTTTGAAGTTGGTGCCAAACATATACCTTTTATGAATCGCACTCGACGGATCTTACTTAGTACGTTTGGCGGGTACGCTCGCTTATAGGTATAGTTTGTATGGTACCGACTTCAAAAAGTAATTTCATGTTAATATTTCGTCGTTTAGTTGTAACTAAATAAGATAATAATTATTTTATACCTTTTAGTGTATTTTATTTGTTGCATTTAATTTTTTGAAGTCGGTTTTTATTTTTTTCTTAAAAATTATTTTTATGATATCCACACTAGATTTTGAGCTAGCTCGTCCACAAAAATTTGGTAACGCACAGACTAAGTAACAACCAGACAATCAGACAACCAGACATTTTGACAAAACAAAAATATAATTTTTTCGATGTTCACTTATTAGAGCTTTTTTGTAGACCGAAATGCCATGGTTTCGCATCAATTTTTTGAATCAAAATAGTTTCAGCCATTTTTGAGATATTTCGAAAAAGAGAAGGAAAAAAACACCTTTTTCATGCACGATTACAATATTTGACCATTCTGCCAATTTTTAATTAAATATCAATTTTTGTGGGCCCCTTGACAATAGGGTAGGGGGGGGGGGGCAGGGCTCAAGCCCATTTAGATCCGCTCCTCCCTGCAAGAGAGCAAAATTTCGCACCCCGTGAGACGTGTATCGTTAAATTTTTTAAATATTATTAAACATGCTTTCTTCTACATTTATTTTACGTTTTTATATGCTCTACTTTGTTCCGAATAGTTTCAAATTCTTTTAAATAGTTTGTTTTCATTATGACGTAGAATCAAAATGGCGGCTTATTCTCTTTTTTTCTCCATTTCCATGATTAATAAATGTTTATGAGAGAAATAATAAATGCATACTCAGTTCCTATAATTAACCATTTACACTGTTTTTCATTCTGTTTAACTCAAAAAGTATTTACATAAAGTAATTAAGTAATTTTAAATAATTACTGTCATATGAAAGAATTAACTAACCTTCAATGGCGGGCCAGCGTTTTAGAGCTAAGTTCACGTGGTAGAAAACGAATTTGACTAATTTTATAACAATAGAAAAAATAAATAAGGGCAACTTGTTCTATTTATTTATTAATCAAATGAAAAAGTGAAAAGAAAGTTTTTTAATGAAAAGAAAAACAACTTCCGGTTAATTTTAATACGATTATAAAGGAACGATTAAATTATTTATTTAGATGAGTATATAACAAATAAATAAATACATTTCTCCAACCTTCTTTTTGTAATCAAATATAAATATATGACCTAAATAAATACAAAGAAAAAAAGAAATGAATAAAGTGAAATTTTATTATTTATTTTAAACTAGCTTCAAGGCCCGCCTTCGGCGGGCCTTTTACTAGCCAGGGGGCTTCGCCCCTGGACTCCCACGCTGGCTGCTTTATTGATGTTTTATTAGTAACAGAGAATAAATATAATTGTTTTATTATAAAGTCTTAAATAGACATAATTTGTGATTCTATTTAACTGCAATATACACTCATAACAAATAAGATGAAACAAATATTTAAAATGTATTAAAAATCTCTATTTATAAAAAATTCTCTTATTCTCAAGCTTGAGTTGTTTATCATAAAAGAATTTAGTCTTATTGATTTTAAGTCGATTTTTCCACGTTTTCAGTAGAGCTTGCCATTAGTAGTCAAAACATCAAAAATGGAATGCAATAAGGTTGTTCCTCTAGTATTAGATAAGAATCGATCGTTATTTTTGATTTTAAGTCGATTCCTCCATGTCTTCAGCAATGGTTACCAATAATAATCGAAAGGTCAAAAATCTAATGTAGAATGGTTATTCCTCGAGTATTATATGAGAATCGATTGCTATTTTTGATTTTAAGTCGATTCCTCCATGTCTACAGCAATGGTTACTAATAATAACCGAAATGTCAAAAATCTCAATGTAGAATAGTTATTCCTCAAGTACTAGTTGAGAATCGATAGCTGTTTTTGATTTTAAATCGATTCCTCTATGTCTTCAGCAATGGTTAGCAATAATAACCGAAACGTCAAAATTTCAATATAGAATGGTTATTCCTCAAGTACTAGTTGAGAATCAATCACTATTTTGTTTTATAAATATCGATTACTATACTATATTGCTATACTATACTCTAATAATAGCGGAATAACCTTATTGCATTCCATTTTAAGTCGATTCCTCCATGTCTTCAGCAATGGTTACCAATAATAATCGAAGGGTCAAAAATCTAATGTAGAATTGTTATTCCTCAAGTATTAGATAAGAATCGATTGCTATTTTTGATTTTAAGTCGATTCCTCCATGTCTTCACCAATGGCTACCAATAAAAACCGAAACGTCAAAAATCGAATGT
Organism: Forficula auricularia; assembly: GCA_024734495.1. Classification (NCBI taxonomy): domain Eukaryota; kingdom Metazoa; phylum Arthropoda; class Insecta; order Dermaptera; family Forficulidae; genus Forficula; species Forficula auricularia. The sequence goes on from JALMQS010000568.1 coordinate 12,381, forward strand.
AGAATGGTTATTCCTCGACTGTTAAATGAGAATCGATCATTATTTTTGAAATAAAGTCAACATCAGGCGCGGATCCAGACCTCTGATTTGGGGGGGGGGGGGGGCGGTCGCCGGTATATAAGATCTACTTTTGATCTCGGAAGTGTGTCGCAGTCGAATTGTCCAAGCGGGGGGTGGGGGGGCGGCCAGAGACGCCCCCCCCCCCACATAGAACTTTATTTTCTTCAATTTTAAAATTTAATGTTATATAACAAAAAAAGATTAAATAAACATATAAAAATTGTTGATCTCCAATGCTTTGGGGGGGGGGGCGGTCGCCCCCATCGCTCCCCTGGATTTGCGCATGGTTAACATGAACTGCAAATAGCAAGTGATATCTGATTAATAATGAAGGAATAAACATATTAATATTTCAAATGAATTTGGATAAAGTTTAGCAACGATCCGTTGCAGTTTATTTAATTAAATAACAATTTTTGAGTTCGTCAATTAAATTGTCAAATTAATATTTGTGGGATTTAAAATTCATTGTAATTAAGTACCTTGAGGACCACAAAAAAGGTCATATATATAGTTTTTTGTAAAATTATATTTTAAAGTACTTTATTTTAGAATAAGATAGTACATTGGATAAAGTTTAACAACGATCCGTTGGAGTTTATTTTTTAATTTTTGTTTTTAAATGTACTTTAAAAAAATAGATAGTTTTTTTAAATCTGTGTTGCATTATTAAATTCCTCTTCAACGATAATGTGGTTAGATCTCTTTTCTCTATGCTATTAAGAATAAATGACATCTCAAAAATGTGACAGATAGGGCTGCCAACACAAAGTTAGTTTGCTAGTTTAGTTATTTTATTGTTTGGCAAGCTAGGTTGGCTAAACCCATTTTGTTTTAGTATTTCGTGAATTTTCCAATTTTCCGGGCAACTTTTCCAATTTTTTTTTACGTATTAACCTGAATTGGACTATTACGAACATTTTAAAAAAAAATTAGCCAAATCGGTCCAGGCATTTGAGAGATCCGCGCTTACAAAGAAAAAGAAATTCATTTTTATTATATAGATAAAAGAAAAACATAGTTAAAAATGCATGCAAGGTATTATCATAAGTCACTATTAATAACATCAGTAAAAAGAGAAAATAATAATAATTTTTATAAAATAAAACCGAGTTCAAAAAAATTAAATGAAACAAATAAAATAATAACTCAAAAATAAAATAAAATAAAATTCAATAAAAGGTATAAAATAATAATCTAATTTAGTTACAACAAAACGGCGAAATACATATTAACATGAAATTACTTTTTGAAGTCGGTGCCAAACATATACATTTTATGAATCGAACTCGACGGATCTTACTTAGTACGTTTGGCGGGTACCTCGCATATATAGTTTGTTTAGCACCGACTGCAAAAAGTGATTTCATGTTAATATTTTGACGTTTAGTTGTAACTAAATTAGATAATTATTTTATACCTTTTAGTGCATCTTATTTGATTTTTGAGTTCTTATTATTTTATTTGTTTCATTTAATTTTTTGCTTTTATAAAAATTATTTTTATTTTTCTCTTTTTTAACCGACTTCAAAAAAAGGAGGAGGTTCTCTATTCGATTGAATTTTTTTTTTTTTTTTTTTTTTTTTTTTTGTGCCTATGTTACCTCATATCTCCGCCAATTCTCAACCGATTTTGAAAATTTTTTTTGCATTGGGTCCAGTCTAGCTTCCGATTGGTCCCATTTTTTTTCGTTTTTTTTCATAGGTATTAGACCTTTTTTATTAGGTTTGTGTTTAGACCTAACCTCTTTTGTTTATGAACCGATTTCGATGGTTCTTTTTTTATCCGATAGGGGTGTCTTAGGGATGGTGCCATATTAATTTGGTCAAGTTCTGATGATATAATCACTATTAATAACATCACTAAAAAGAGAAAAATAAAAATTTTTAGAAAAAATAAAAACCGACTTCAAAAAAATTAAATGCAACAAATAAAATAATACACTAAAAGGTATAAAATAATTATTATCTTATTTAGTTACAACTAAAACGACGAAATATTAACACGAAATTACTTTTTGAAGTCGGTGCCAAACATATACCTTTTATGAATCGCACTCGGCGGATGTTACTTAGTACGTTTGGCGGGTACGCTCGCTTATAGGTATAGTTTGTTTGGCACCGACTTTAAAAAGTAATTTCGTGTTAATATTTCGTCGTTTAGTTGTAACTAAATAAGATAATAATTATTTTATACCTTTTAGTGTATTTTATTTGTTGCATTTAATTTTTTGAAGTCGGTTTTTATTTTTTTCTTAAAAATTATTTTATTAGTAATGCTATTAATAGTGACTTAATATAATTAATACCTTGCAGAGAAAGAGAAAGCTTCGGGCGAATGAATCAGAGAATGATAATAAAATTAAATTGATAAATATAGAAATTCTCTCGAAACGTTTGGGGATTTTAAATGAATGTTTTAAGATTTTTTTATAAAATATTTTATTCATTATAATTTCGATTATTTGCTCATAAGAATTGGAGATTTACGTTATTTCGTCATTGATGATATCCTCAGAACTTGACCAAATTAATATAAGACCATCCCTAAGGTACCCCCTTTCCAATAAAAAAAGAATCATCGAAATCGGTCCACGTGGCAAAAAGTTCTCGCTGAACATACATAACATAAATAAATAAATGAATTGTAGGTATCTTGACTATCTTGGAGCTATACTGATCCAAACACAGAAAGAATCATTAAAATCGGTTGATAAACATAGAAGGCTAGAAATGCAAAAACTGGGTGCGTGGGCGTGGGCGGGGGGTAGATGTGGGGGTGCAGGAGGTGGGTTGCAGTGGTGGGGGGTCCGGGGGAGGTACGGGGTTTCGGGGGTGGAGGTGGGTGTAGGGTGGGAGTGTGCAGGAGGTGGGGTGAAGTGGTGTGGGCGAGGGGGGGTTTCGGGGATTAATATATAGCCAATAACTGAAGCAAAAAGTTACCGAGCATCGCTCGGTGGCCAGGTACGAATAAACTTAAATGTAAAATAAAATGTTTCTTTTTGCCTTAATTATAACATCGCCTTAAAATCTCAATAAAAATATTCAAAAAATTAAATTTTCTGAAATTTTGAACCCTGAACCTAAAAAGGCCAAAATCTAATCAGTTCGCCGCATTGGAAATACAAACATTTTACCACATAAGAACCAACTTTCAATGACTTTTTGTTCTTAAGTTTTCATGGCTATCTGAATCCAGAAAACCAGTAAAAAAAAAAAATGTTTTTTCTCTATGCTTCAGACATTTTTGAACATATATTCAAGTAATAGAAATAGGAAAATTTTCTCATGATTTCTGCCGGGCGTACAGAGTAAATAAACTGCAACGGATCGTTGCTAAACTTTATCCAAATTCATTTGAAATATTAATATGTTTATTCCTTTGTTATTAATCAGATATCACTTGCTATTTACAGTTCATGTTGACTTTAAGTAAAAAATAATGATCGATTCTCATTTAATAGTCGAGGAATAACCATTCTACATTGAATTTTGACGTTTCGGTTATTATTGGTAACCATTGCTGAAGACATGGAGGAATCGAGTTAAAATCAAAAATAGTGATCGATTCTCATCTAATACTTGAGGAATAACAATTCTACATTAGGTTTTTGACGCTTCGATTATTATTGGTAACCATTGCTAAAGACATGGAGGAAACGGCTTAAAATCAAAAATAACGATCGATTCTTATCTAATACTATCGGAATAACCTTATAGCATTCCATTTTTGATGTTTCGACTATTAATGGCAACCTCTACTGATAACGTGGAAGAATCGACTTAAAATCAAAAAGACTAAATTCATTTATGGCAAACAACTCAAGCTTGAGTTGTTTACCAAAGAATTTAGTCTTTTTGATTTTAAGTCGATTCTTCAGTAATGGTTACCAATAAAAACCGAAATGTCAAAAATCCAATATAGAATGGTTATTCCTCAAGTATTAGATCAGAATCAATCACTATTTTTGATTTTAACGATACCTCCATGTCTTCAGCAAAGGTAACGGATAAAAAAACAACGCAGTTGCTATGGTTACTTATAAAATTTCCTCCCAAATTTTTATCATTTCACAGGGAGAAGCCTAACCATTCTTACTTAAACAAGTTTAAATGAGCTATATTACCGATCAAATGAATAAATTTTAAAGATTTTTTTTTAAATTTTGGTAAAATAAGGAATTTAAAAAAAGTACAATCTTACTCTAGAGTAAAGTACATTAAAATATACTTTTACTAAATACTTTATTTAACCTTTTTTGTTGTCCCCAAGATACTTGATTAGGATTTTAAATTTCATCAAAATTGGTTAAGTCATTTTCAAGATATTTAGAAAAAACTAAAAAAGTACTGAAATAAAGTACTAATGTTTGTGGACGATATGTACCAAAAACTAATCAGCGCTTCATTTTGTTAAACTAATGGTAGGTTTTCAATTTCATTTCAATCGGTGCAACGGTGTGGAAAAAATCGTGGACGAAAAAAACGATAACATACATACATACATCCATCCATCCCCACGCACTTCCAAAAAAAATGGCACTTTTTGGCCTCTCGACGAGATCCCTGGTAATTTTTGACAAAATCCTTACGTGCTAAAATTCAACCTAATTGAATACTACAATTTGTGACCTTAATTGAGTCCATGGGTTCCGTAGTCTTTACCTGAGGACCCTTTGAAGTCCCGCTTGGCGCGAGAGCGATTACAATACTTTACCCATGCTTTGCATTGGATAAAGTAAAAATAAATATAATAAAACGCTTATAGCCCCGTAAATAAGTAGGTTTCAACTTACATTAATTGAGAAAAAATATTTTTTTCTAGGATTGTTTAGTATGGTGTGGGTATGCCAAATCTAAGTTTGCGACCTCAAAAGTGTAGGGGAGAACTTTTGGTGAGCAAAAAACCTCGAAATTTTCTGACTTTTTACATTTTTTAGATAGTAACTCGAAAACAGTTCATATTTTATAAATAAACGTTGATATAATAAATTAAAGAAGATAAAATTTTGCGACGATTAAAAAAAGAAATCCAAAATTGGTCTAGTAGTTCAATTTTTAATAGGGATCCAAAAAGCAGCCCCCAATATCCCAAAAACTCGATCTTTTTTCGATTTTTTCCCATTTCGACCATGAAGGAGCACGCTTTCGACAAAGACCACCCTATACATTTTTAAACTAGATCAAATTTGCTACAATTAAAACAAAGTTTCATTTTAATTGGATAAATGGTAATCCGTGCTACAATGAGGTTGAAAGTTTTGAAAAACTGTAATTTTTTGCAAAAAATCGCAAATTTTCATTCATAGAATGAAAACCACTCATCCTAGAAAGTTGATTTTTATCTCATTGTCTAGGAAATTTTGTTGACTTGAACGTTTACTTGAATCACTTTTTTGTAAAAACTCTTAAATTTATAGAAATTCTACATTTTCCGGACATGATATGATCCAAATTCTCAAAAGCGTCATGGAAAATGCTAGATATTTATAAATCTAAGAATTTTATCAAAAAAGTGGTTCAAGTAAACTTTCAAGCCAACAATGTTTTCTAGAGAATGAGGTATGAATCAAGTTTCCAAGATGAGTGGTTTTCATTTTAGGATGGAAAAACTGCAAAATTTTGCAAAAAAATTGTAGTTTTTCAAAATTTCAACCTCATTGCGGCACGGGTTACTCTTATCAAATTAAGATGATACTTTAATGCAAATGTAGAAAATTTAATCTAGTTTAAAAATGTATAAAGTAGTTTTTGTCGAAAACCTGCTCCTTCGTGGTCAAAATGGGAAATAATCGAAAAAAGTGCAGTTTTGGGATATTTAAAAGAGATTCCGGGGTCTCTGGTTTGGATCCCCATTAAAAATTGAACTACTGGATCAATTGATGCATTTATTTTTTTAAATCTACGTGAAATTTTTAATTTACTATTACAACTTTTTGGTGGACGAAAAATCTCGAAATTTTCTGACTTTTTCCAGTTTTTCGCTTATAACTCGAAAACAGTTCATATTTTGTAAATAACCGTCCTATAGTAAATTAAAGAGGACAAAATTTCACATGGATTAAATTTTTTTTTTCAAAATTGGTCAAGAATGAAGTTTAATGGGGAGCAAAAAACAGCCCCCGAAATCACTTTTCAATATCCCAAAAACACGCACTTTTTTAGATTTTTGCCCATTTTGATCATGAAGGAGCACGTTTTTGACAAAGACCAGTCTATACATTTTTAAACTAGATAAAATTTGCTACAATTGAAATAAAGTGTCTAGCTCATTCTCTAGGAAATTTGTTTACTTGAACCACTTTTTTGATAAAACTCTTAGATTTATAGATATCCTACATTTTTGGACTAGATATGATACGAATCCTCAAAACCGTCATGGAAAATGCTAGACGTAAACGTCCAAGTCAATAAAATTTCCTAAAGAATGAGATAAGAATCAAGTTTCTATGATGAGTGGTTTTCATTTTATGAAGAAAAAACTGCGATTTTTTTAAACAATGGATTATTTCCCGTCATGGAAAATGCTAGATATCTATAAATCTAAGAGTTTAAACAAAAAAGTAATTCAAATAAACGTTCAAGTCAATAAAATTTTCTAAAGAATGAGCTAGAAATCAAGTTTCTAGGATGAGTGGTTTTCATTTTATGAAGAAAAAACTGCGATTTTTTGAAACAATGGATTATTTCCCGTCATGGAAAATGCTAGATATCTATAAATCTAAGAGTTTAAACAAAAAAGTGTTCCAAATAAACGTTCAAGTCAATAAAATTTCCTAAAAGAATGAGATAGGAATCAAGTTTCTAGGATGAGTGGTTTTCATTTTATGAAGAAAAAACTGCGATTTTTTGAAACAATGGATTATTTCCCGTCATGGAAAATGCTAGATATCTATAAATCTAAGAGTTTAAACAAAAAAGTGATTCCAAATAAACGTTCAAGTCAATAAAATTTCCTAAAGAATGAGATAGGAATCAAGTTTCTAGGATGAGTGGTTTTCATTTTATGAAGAAAAAACTGCGATTTTTTGAAACAATGGATTATTTCCCGTCATGGAAAATGCTAGATATCTATAAATCTAAGAGTTTAAACAAAAAAGTGATTCCAAATAAACGTTCAAGTCAATAAAATTTCCTAAAGAATGAGATAGGAATCAAGTTTCTAGGATGAGTGGTTTTCATTTTATGAAGAAAAAACTGCGATTTTTTGAAACAATGGATTATTTCCCGTCATGGAAAATGCTGGATATCTATAAATCTAAGAGTTTAAACAAAAAAGTGATTCCAAATAAACGTTCAAGTCAATAAAATTTCCTAAAGAATGAGATAGGAATCAAGTTTCTAGGATGAGTGGTTTTCATTTTATGAAGAAAAAACTGCGATTTTTTGAAACAATGGATTATTTCCCGTCATGGAAAATGCTGGATATCTATAAATCTAAGAGTTTAAACAAAAAAGTGTTCCAAATAAACGTTCAAGTCAATAAAATTTCCTAAAGAATGAGATAGGAATCAAGTTTCTAGGATGAGTGGTTTTCATTTTATGAAGAAAAAACTGCGATTTTTTGAAACAATGGATTATTTCCCGTCATGGAAAATGCTAGATATCTATAAATCTAAGAGTTTAAACAAAAAAGTGATTCAAATAAACGTTCAAGTCAATAAAATTTCCTAAAGAATGAGATAGGAATCAAGTTTCTAGGATGAGTGGTTTTCATTTTATGAAGAAAAAACTGCGATTTTTTGAAACAATGGATTATTTCCCGTCATGGAAAATGCTGGATATCTATAAATCTAAGAGTTTAAACAAAAAAGTGTTCCAAATAAACGTTCAAGTCAATAAAATTTCCTAAAGAATGAGATAGGAATCAAGTTTCTAGGATGAGTGGTTTTCATTTTATGAAGAAAAAACTGCGATTTTTTGAAACAATGGATTATTTCCCGTCATGGAAAATGCTGGATATCTATAAATCTAAGAGTTTAAACAAAAAAGTGTTCCAAATAAACGTTCAAGTCAATAAAATTTCCTAAAGAATGAGATAGGAATCAAGTTTCTAGGATGAGTGGTTTTCATTTTATGAAGAAAAAACTGCGATTTTTTGAAACAATGGATTATTTCCCGTCATGGAAAATGCTGGATATCTATAAATCTAAGAGTTTAAACAAAAAAGTGTTCCAAATAAACGTTCAAGTCAATAAAATTTCCTAAAGAATGAGATAGGAATCAAGTTTCTAGGATGAGTGGTTTTCATTTTATGAAGAAAAAACTGCGATTTTTTGAAACAATGGATTATTTCCCGTCATGGAAAATGCTGGATATCTATAAATCTAAGAGTTTAAACAAAAAAGTGTTCCAAATAAACGTTCAAGTCAATAAAATTTCCTAAAGAATGAGATAGGAATCAAGTTTCTAGGATGAGTGGTTTTCATTTTATGAAGAAAAAACTGCGATTTTTTGAAACAATGGATTATTTCCCGTCATGGAAAATGCTGGATATCTATAAATCTAAGAGTTTAAACAAAAAAGTGTTCCAAATAAACGTTCAAGTCAATAAAATTTCCTAAAGAATGAGATAGGAATCAAGTTTCTAGGATGAGTGGTTTTCATTTTATGAAGAAAAAACTGCGATTTTTTGAAACAATGGATTATTTCCCGTCATGGAAAATGCTGGATATCTATAAATCTAAGAGTTTAAACAAAAAAGTGTTCCAAATAAACGTTCAAGTCAATAAAATTTCCTAAAGAATGAGATAGGAATCAAGTTTCTAGGATGAGTGGTTTTCATTTTATGAAGAAAAAACTGCGATTTTTTGAAACAATGGATTATTTCCCGTCATGGAAAATGCTGGATATCTATAAATCTAAGAGTTTAAACAAAAAAGTGTTCCAAATAAACGTTCAAGTCAATAAAATTTCCTAAAGAATGAGATAGGAATCAAGTTTCTAGGATGAGTGGTTTTCATTTTATGAAGAAAAAACTGCGATTTTTTGAAACAATGGATTATTTCCCGTCATGGAAAATGCTGGATATCTATAAATCTAAGAGTTTAAACAAAAAAGTGTTCCAAATAAACGTTCAAGTCAATAAAATTTCCTAAAGAATGAGATAGGAATCAAGTTTCTAGGATGAGTGGTTTTCATTTTATGAAGAAAAAACTGCGATTTTTTGAAACAATGGATTATTTCCCGTCATGGAAAATGCTGGATATCTATAAATCTAAGAGTTTAAACAAAAAAGTGTTCCAAATAAACGTTCAAGTCAATAAAATTTCCTAAAGAATGAGATAGGAATCAAGTTTCTAGGATGAGTGGTTTTCATTTTATGAAGAAAAAACTGCGATTTTTTGAAACAATGGATTATTTCCCGTCATGGAAAATGCTGGATATCTATAAATCTAAGAGTTTAAACAAAAAAGTGTTCCAAATAAACGTTCAAGTCAATAAAATTTCCTAAAGAATGAGATAGGAATCAAGTTTCTAGGATGAGTGGTTTTCATTTTATGAAGAAAAAACTGCGATTTTTTGAAACAATGGATTATTTCCCGTCATGGAAAATGCTGGATATCTATAAATCTAAGAGTTTAAACAAAAAAGTGTTCCAAATAAACGTTCAAGTCAATAAAATTTCCTAAAGAATGAGATAGGAATCAAGTTTCTAGGATGAGTGGTTTTCATTTTATGAAGAAAAAACTGCGATTTTTTGAAACAATGGATTATTTCCCGTCATGGAAAATGCTGGATATCTATAAATCTAAGAGTTTAAACAAAAAAGTGTTCCAAATAAACGTTCAAGTCAATAAAATTTCCTAAAGAATGAGATAAGAATCAAGTTTCTAGGATGAGTGGTTTTCATTTTATGAAGTAAAAACTGCGATTTTTTGAAACAATGGATTATTTCCCGTCATGGAAAATGCTGGATATCTATAAATCTAAGAGTTTAAACAAAAAAGTGTTCCAAATAAACGTTCAAGTCAATAAAATTTTCTAAAGAATGAGATAAGAATCAAGTTTCTAGGATGAGTGGTTTTCATTTTATGAAGAAAAAACTGCGATTTTTTGAAACAATGGATTATTTCCCGTCATGGAAAATGCTGGATATCTATAAATCTAAGAGTTTAAACAAAAAAGTGTTCCAAATAAACGTTCAAGTCAATAAAATTTCCTAAAGAATGAGATAGGAATCAAGTTTCTAGGATGAGTGGTTTTCATTTTATGAAGAAAAAACTGCGATTTTTTGAAACAATGGATTATTTCCCGTCATGGAACATGCTGGATATCTATAAATCTAAGAGTTTAAACAAAAAAGTGTTCCAAATAAACGTTCAAGTCAATAAAATTTTCTAAAGAATGAGCTAGAAATCAAGTTTCTAGAATGAGTGGTTTTCATTTTATAAAGAAAAAACTGCGATTTTTTGAAACAATGGATTATTTCCCGTCATGGAAAATGCTAGATATCTATAAATTTAAGAGTTTAAACTAAAAAGTGATTTAAATAAACGTTCAAGTCAATAAAATTTTCTAAAGAATGAGCTAGAAATCAAGTTTCTAGGATGAGTGGTTTTCATTTTATGAAGAAAAAACTGCCATTTTTTGCAAAAAATTGCAATCTTTCAAAACTTTAACTTTATTGCGGCACGGGTTACTATTATTCAATTAAGATGATACTTTGTTTGAATTGTAGAAAATTTAATCTAGTTTAAAATTATATATAGTAGTCTTTGTCTAAAACTTGCTCCTTCATGGTCAAAATAGAAAAAAGCGCGAGTTTTTGTGATAGGTATTCAAAAGTGATCCGGGGGGGGGGGTGGGGGCTGTTTTTTGAATCCCAATAAAAAAATTCAAATACTGGAGGATGAATTTTCTATTTTTTTTTAATCTACGTAAAATTTGGTCCTCTTTAATTTACTATAGGACGGTTATTTACAAAATATGGACCGTTTTCGTGTTGTAAGCGAAAAACTGGAAAAAGTCCGAAAATGTCGAGGTTTTTTCGGCCCCCAAAAGTTGTCCCCCACACTTTCGAGGTCACAAGCTCACTTGGCATACCCACACCATACCAAACGATCCTAGAAAAAAATCTTTTCCCACAATGAATGTAAGCTCAACCACTTTTTAGATCCTCTATTTACTGGGCTAGTAACTGGAGCCACCGAGCGATGCACGGTAACCCCTGACCCACCACCCTCCCGAAACCACACACCTCGCCCCCACCACTGCACCCCCCACATCCACCCCAACCCGCACCCAGTTTTTGCATTTCTAGCTTTCTAATGGTCCACATATATATTGTGTGTATATTTCTTTACTCGTACATACACCAATTTGCCCACATTCGTTCATATTGATAAACATTATAAAAAAATAAATAAGGAAATAATAATAAAAAAAATAATCGTATAGGATCTGAAATAAAAACATAAAATTAAATAAGATTTGTTTCCAAGTTATATAAAAAAAAGCCATGTAAAAACACCTGTAATGTTATGATTTAGACACCTGTTAATTAAAAACAAACAAAAAAATTCCTAATTTTTTTTTTTTTTTTTTTTTATAAATTTTATTAAACCAATTATTTTACATTAATTAATGTATACATTGTATTTTTTGCTTCGATTCCGGAGATTGCTTCTCCACCATCGAGTGTCCTTATTCATATTTAGTCCTTGTTTTTAATAAGAGGAAAAATCTAATTAGATAAAAAAACCTCTTTTCCGATAATTATTTAAATTCCATTATTCCCCAATCAAATCGATTGGTATCCTTCCTCCTCTCTCCTTAATTCCTAATTTTTTTTTTTTTATATATAAATTTTATTAAACCAATTATTTTACATTAATTAATGTATACATTGTATTTTTTGCTTCGATTCCGGAGATTACTTCTCCACCATCGAGTGTCCTTATTCATCTTTAGTCCTTGTTTTTAATAAGAGGAAAAATCTAATTAGATAAAAAAACCTCTTTTCCGATAATTATTTCAATTCCATTATTCCCCAATCAAGTCGATTGGATCTCCTCGCGACCGGTCATCCCCAATTCCTAATTTTTTTTTTTTTTTTAATTTTATTAAACCAATTATTTTACATTAATTAATGTATACCTTGTATTTTAGCTTCGATTTCGGAGATTTCTTCTCCACCATCGAGTGTCCTTATTCATATTTAGTCCTTGTTTTTAATAAGAGGAAAAATCTAATTAGATAAAAAAACCTCTTTTCCGATAATTATTTAAATTCCATTATTCCCCAATCAAATCGATTGGTATCCTTCCTCCTCTCTCCTTAATTCCTAATTTTTTTTTTTTTTTATATAAATTTTATTAAACCAATTATTTTACATTAATTAATGTATACATTGTATCTTTTGCTTCGATTCCGGAGATAACTTCTCCACCATCGAGTGTCCTTATTCATCTTTAGTCCTTGTTTTTAATAAGAGGAAAAATCTAATTAGATAAAAAAACCTCTTTTCCGATAATTATTTCAATTCCATTATTCCCCAATCAAGTCGATTGGCTTATCCACCCTCCCTATCTTTTCCACCCCTAATTTTAATATATATATATATATTAATATTTGCTATAAAGTATTAGTGGGTTATAAAATTAAAAAACTAATTAAAAATAAAATTAAATTGAAAAAAATGCAAACAAACTGTTCTATTGAAATTTTTATCTATCAATAATTACTTTAATTAAGAAAAGATCAATTAAGATGAAATTTGTTGAGGTCCAGACCTAGCCAGATTGCTTTCTTATCCTCAAAACTTGTTAATAGAGTCAAAATAGGTAGAGCCGTTTTCAAAATAGAACTAAAATACAAATATATAAATATATAAACAATTTTTGCTCGTTTAATAAGAGTAGATTATGAAACCCTGTTTTAATAAGATAGATGGATGGTGTGTGTGTGTGTGTGTGTGTGTGTGTGTGTGTGTGTGTGTGTGTGTGTGGTCCGTTTTGTTGCTGCTGGTCATGTCTGTTGTACCGGTTGTGGTGGCCGGCCGGTCACTCAGTCAGTCAGTTAGTCAGTCATTCAGTAACGGGTGACCCCAACTGTCCTGTCGTCCATACATACTTACTTACTTACTTCCTGACCCCCAAGGCGACCCCCCCCCTCCCCTGACCCCTCTTTCACCCCCTCTGCAAATAGACTTTCATTCATTCATACAAAAAAGTGAACTAGTTTAACATACAATGATGAATGGTTCTATAATATAATAGTACCTGGAGGCACCTAGCGATGCTCGGTAACTTCGTCCTTCAGTTAAAATCTTTATTTTAATATTATTTTTAATTTAAAATTCTGATAAAAAGGCCGATTTTTATTTGAGAGCCGTTTTCAAATTAAAAAATACAAAAATATCTATTATAGTATTCGACCACTGTACACCCCCGCCCTCCACCCTGCTCGACCCCACCCCCGTTGTTAGGGCTCTCTTGTGCCGAGTGCTGTGTGGCGCTTTGATGCCCGCGCCCCCATCAAGTCGATGGGGTCCTAACAATCTTGCGTATGCAGAGTTGTAGGTTGCGTGTTCATATAGGGTGTGTGCAGGGGAGGGGCTGCTGGATGGCGGTGCCGCCCCTCCCCCAGATTCGAATGTTCGAATCCCATTCGCTACTCCAGTCGAATCGAGTCGCTTTAATTATAGCATGGGTGAATATATTTCACTCATGCAAAAGCGACTCAACGATCCGACTGAGTCATCTAGCGGCCGTGTCTCAAGGCTCGTCGCTATGAGCGAGAGCGGGCCGCTACACCTTACCCTACCCTCGGATCCCCCACCACTACCCCCCATATCCATCACATCCACCCCCGCTCCGAATCAAGATCGGTTTCTCATCCTCAAAACTTGTTAATAGAGTTTGTTTCATCAAAATCGTTAGAGCCGTTTTTAAAATAAAAAATAAAATACAAATACTTACATATATGTAGGGTGCGGGTTTCACCCCCTTGGCTCATAGGGTTGAAATAACACACGTATTTATGATTTAATATATATTTATTTACAAAAAGGGGGCTATAAATTTTCGTCTAGGGGGTCATCGTGAAAACATCGTAATACACATCATCTTATAACTATCATCGTACAACTGCTATCAAATCGACAAACTAACACATCGACAAAGATGTAATGAAAGTCATTCTGAAACTTTTGGGTCCAGGCACGTTAAAAATTCGCATGAAGCTAAAAGAAATTTTTATTTTTGACAAGGCTTGGTTCGATCACATATGTGTACCGCATTTTGTGTATAACTCCTAATTGACTGAAGATGGCCAAATAAAATTTAGGCCGAAACGTCTCATTAAAGGTGTTTTATTGAACCCAGTGATTCCATCTTTGGCTGATACCTCCTCCTTCATCTAGTATAAATAAACTTTTATTTGAAACTTTTTTCATATAATGCACTGTTTTTGAGTTATAAGACTGTCTCAAGATAAAAAAACTCACCCGGTATATACCGGTCGAGTTTTTTAACTTGAGACAGTCTTATCTTGAAAGAAAATAACGTTTAAATAAATAATTAATTTTTATTAGGTTGCAGTTTTCATTTTGGCTACCAATTTTCCATTGATTATTATCTAATAAATATCCTTAAAAATAAATAGAACAAATTAAAAGAAAAATTAATTTATATTAGAGGGTTTTCTTTGAAAACGGACTGGTACATTTTTAGTTGAAGATTTAATGGTAGGCAGTCCAAGAATAAATAAAGAGATAATTTTTCCAATAAAAGCCTATTTATTGGAACGTTTCCTTTTAAAAGCTTTTCAACCGATGTTTCGGAAGATCTCCCTTCCTTCTTCAGGGTTCAAAGGGTCAATGAAAAATAAATAAATAATACTTTTCCCCCTTGTCTCTTTTTTCAGTTCTCAAAACCAACGAGCAATTTCTAAAATAATTATGAAAATTCAGTAGTTATGGGTTACATAAAATTAAATTCACATAAACAATTATTTTCAATTATGAGAATATGTAAATTTTTTAAATTACTTTCAAATTATTTACTGTCTAGTTTTTAATTTAGTATTCTTTGAATTTTTCCCAAATCACTACAGTGCTGCCATCTCGAGATTACAATTTGAAACTCATCTAGGTACTCTCTGGTATCAAGACTCCATTATAGAATTTTCCTCTCCTGTCAAACGGATAATAATTTCTTTCTTTCTATTATTCTATTATTTAAATAAGATTATTTTAATATATATATATATATATATTTATATAAGAATAATGGATACCTTTCACACTATTGATATTAATATGATTGTAAATAATCCAAATCATTATCCAATTTATAAAGGTTAGTATATAGGTTAACTTTTTATATTTTTATTTAGAATTTTTTTTTCATCAATATAAAAGATACAGAGTAAATTACATAACTATAAGTAATCATAGAAACAGAGGAATAAACGGTTTTTATTAAAAAGAACTTGGCCTTTTTTTACACATGTGATTTTGTTGGGGTATACCGGGTGAGTTTTTTTATCTTGAGACAGTCTTATAACTCAAAAACAGTGCAAAAAGAGTTTCAAATAAAAGTATATTTATATAGAGGGGGAACTAAACTAAGCAATTGTTTGTTTACCTACAACAAGCTTTCAAGGGTATTTCAAGTTCAAGTTCTGTTTTTTAAATAGAAACCTATATATTTGTTTACATATTCTGAATCTACGATAAAAACTGAACAACTTTCATAAGAACTATTTTTTTATTCGACATCAAATAAACAAAATATTAAATCAATTAGATCTCAGAAAAAAACCCTAATAATTATTTTTAACAATTATTCAACTTAATTATCATATAATAATGATCAAATAATTAATTATTAAATAAATAATTTAATAATAATTAATAATCTAATAAATTTTCCACACTGTTCTGTGATATTCCATAGTGTTATCGCAAGTTTTCTGGATGAATTCCAGTTTCAATTTCGTTATTTTGGCCTGTTTCAGTTTCTTCGTACCCTTTACATTTCCTGATGTTTTTTTAACAGATTTACAACACGATAAAATGAAGCTCGTGAGGGTGTATCCCTGTCAGGAAATGCTCGGCATCCATTTCAATGGCAGCCCCATAACACTTCTTCCATATTCACCATGAATTATGACCATTTTAATTCTGTCTTCAACAAAAAATGATCCACATTTATTATGGTAATACATTACAACTATCTACTGGATTGACACGAGAAATAAACTTTTTTAAACTCAAGAATTTCTAATAAGTAGAAAATAATCTCTTAAATCTGAGTATAATGAAGTTTTAAGATCATTATAAACAATTATTTTCATTGACCCTACAAACATCTCTTGATTGAAAGATTTCTCGTAATAATGTAATATACATTAAGTAATGGAGAGTCGGATTCAAAATGCCAATGGGTAGCCATCTGCATGAATAATAAATTTTTTCTTCTCTGCCTTTTCTATAATTGGGAGTTTTTTATTCAGCAGAGGCTACCCATTGGCTGAATCCCTCTCCATTACTTAATTATATACATATACAGCCATCAAATTGTATCAACTTTATAACCATTGAGGGAATATCATCATGCTCGGACACCTTATACACAAATATGGGGCTCGTCTTCAAGGACTCATCAACTCTTAGGAACTGATGATGGCATTATTTAATTAAAGCCGAAACGTTTTCTATAATTGGGAGTTTTTTATTCAGCAGAGGCTACCCATTGGCTGAATCCCTCTCCATTACTTAATTAAATTATTTTCATTGTTTTGACTTTTTGATTTAATAATTATTTATTTAATAATTAATTATTTAATCATTATTATTTGATAATTAAGCTGAATAATTGTTAAAAATAATTATTAGGGTTTTTACTGAGATCTAATTGATTTAATATTTTGTTTATTTGATGTCGAATAAAAAATTAGTTCTAATGAAAGTTGTTCAGAATATGTAAACAAATATATAGGGTTCCATTTAAAAAACAGAACTTGACCTTGAAATACCCTTGAAAGCTTGTTGTAGGTAAACAAACAATAGCGTAGTTTAGTTTCCCCCTCCATATAAATAAACTTTTATTTGAAACTTTTTTCATATAATGCACTGTTTTTGAGTTATAAGACTGTCTCAAGATAAAAAACTCACTCGGTATATATGGTGCAGTAAAAACACGTTTTTTAGTAAGAACGGGTTCTTACTAGTTATAACTCGTTTCACTGAATCCTTTTGTAGCAATTAGAATTTACTAATGTTGTTTCAAAGGCCTAGAATCTTCATTTTTGACTTTGGGTATTTATTTTCAAAATTTTTAAACGAAGGTGTCAAAAATTACATCTTGTACAAATTTGATTCTAATTTTTTGACATTTTAGTTTAAAATTTTTTGAAAATAAACACCCAAAATGAGCCGGAATGTCAAAAATGAAGATTCTCGACCTATGAACCAACATTAGTAAACTCTAGTTGCCACAAAAAGGTATTCAGTGAAACGCGTTATAACTAGTAAGAACCCGTTCTTATTAAAAACTGTTTTTTACTGCAACATATATATTGAACATGATTTTCGACCAATCCACCTTGAAATTGTGCAGTTCTGCGTGATTTAGAACCCGCACAGATCCAGAGATGAATTTGGTCGTGTGTATGCTCACTTGCCCTGAATAGATGTTAAATAAATTTGGAAGCGGGGAGGGTGGGGGGGGGTGTCTGAGCCGCTCAAGTGAGCTTCCAAATTACTTAGTTCTTAAGGAATTTGTTGTTGGTACTTGGTGAAACATTTTTTAAATTATTGGATAAAAAATACTTGGTAAGTTTCACATTAAAATAGAAAAATAAAACGAATTTATTTTTGGAGTGACTTTAATCTCGATATATATATATTGGGTGGTTAACCCATCTTCAGGAGCAACAGAAAGTTATTGTACTTGTTGCTCCTGATACTCCTGAAGATGGGTTAGCCACCCGAAATATATATATCGAGATTAAAGTCACTCCAAAAATAAATAATTAAATTAAAATAAATTAATTGTGGTTTGTGTGAAATTTGAGGTGTTTCGGAAAAATTTATAACAGATGTTAGGTTAGAAGAAAACTATTTGGTGTAGTTTTTTTATGTGTATTTAATATGGTGTACGTTTGCGCTGCAAAGGTTTCGGACGGAACAGTCCTTCTTCAGCACCTGTTGATTCACAGATTATACCTTTTTAGAGCGAAATAATACAAGTGTATGCGTGTGGACCAAGTACAAACAATAATACACTAGTTGACAACAAAAGAAACACACCACAAAGAATTGAAAATTTTCTTTAAAAAATTAAAAAAATTATTATTCCCTTAGAGATCCTTCTCCCCCCCCCCCCCCATTTTCTGTTCCAGAATTACACAATACAACGTAATAAAAAAGAACAATTGAAATTCTTTTACCTTGTTAATAAAATACAACTGTGGTCATGTTAGTACATGCCATTGGCCTAGAAACAGTAGGTAATTTAAACAGTAACAAAATTAGAAGTCTCCAAACGACATGATTCATTGTTTCACATGCAGACGTGTCCCCTCCTCTTTTATACGTAGATGGGAGCATATGACCCTATATATCATTGTTTAGAATTGGATGTGTAAAAAAACAATGTCTTTAATTGATCATCTTAACTACATGCAAATGAAAAAAAAAATTTTGTATATATATATAATGTCACCTTCTGTGGATGAATTAACCTAGGATGTCAAAATAAAATAAAATTGCCAATCATTTCTGAAGAAACATTGTTGTTTGGCCAAGCAAATGATAATAATATATTATGTGCTATAAACCGTCTTAACACCCGCCCCCCTTCCATGACACTAACATAAAATCTTTCCTAAAGGGCTGCCGTGATAATGATTATCCGACAGATTTTTTAAACACTATTTATAGAAACATGTCTTCTAGAAGTAACTCCACTAACCATAATCTATTGGAGCAGGAGCAGAAATTTCATGTCTTTGGTTACTCCCCTGGTTTTTCCGATTCCCTGTCGCGGCTTTTTAGGGGGGCGGGTGTTAAGACGGTTTATAGCAAAAACAAGCCCTTAATGGCTATTTACAACAACAAAGAAGCCACAGAAAGGATGAGGAACTCGGATCTAGTCTACCGGGTTGATTGCCTGTCTTGCAAAAAGAGTAATATTGACAAATGCTATATAGGTGAAACCAGCCAGATTTTGTTGACAAGACTAAAACAGCACACTTACACCGTCAAAAAGCAGATCCTCTCGTCTGCGTTGGCTGTTCACTCTGTGGACGAGGGACATGTTTTCGATTTTGAGAACGCCAGAATTTTATTACGTGAGGCAAACACTAAGAAGAGAAAGACCAAGGAGGCTCTTTGTATATTGGCAGATCTCCAAAACACTGTCAATTACAAGACGGATACCGATGGTGTGGGTGTTCATTATGGCCCACTCATCTCCATCTTGGATCGCTAACTGGCCCTTACAACAAACTATCCTTTCCCCGCGTCCTTTCTCTTTAGTTGTGCTGACATGGCTTTTTCTTCTCTCTTTTTTTTCTTTTTTCTTGGCCTGTTTCATGGTTGTTGTGTCAACTGAATGAAATTAGATGTTTATAATGCGCGCGCTTGTGACGCACTTTTGCTTGGCCAATTAGTGTTGAAGAGCAGAGGTCGGTGTTTTTTTGACACACAAGATATATGTTTATTCGGAACAAAGAATTTCAATAAAAAAAAGTATTTTCACATTCAGGGAACAACCAAACTTTGTGGGGAAATTATTTAAAAGGATTACACATTGTATTGGATTGGCAACTAAGTAATTGCGGATTTTGTTTAGAAAATCAAAGACAATTCTTTCATGGAACTAAATAACTTTATTCTGTAATGTATTGCCCATTTTGATCAATGACCTTTTGCCATCTTTCAGGCAGCATCATAATCCCACGTTCATAAAACTTCTGGTTTTTATTAGCAAAAAACTGAATCAGGTACAATTTGACATCATCATCATTATTGAAATTTTTACCATTCAAGGAGTTTTGTAAAGATCGAAATAAAAAGTAATCAGATGGTGCAAGGTCAGGACTATATGGTGGATGTGGCAAAACATCCCAACCAAGCTCCAATAATTTTTGCCGAGTGACCAAAGATGTGTGTGGCCTTGCATTGTCATGATGGAATACAACACCTTTTCGATTTGTCAATTCGGCCCGCTTTTCTTCAACTGCATTGTTTAATTTCGTTAGTTGTTCAATGTAGACAACAGAATTGATCGTTCGGTTGGGTGGTAAGAGTTCAAAGTAGACAATTCCTTTGTAATCCCACCAAACTGATAACAAAACCTTCTTTTGATGAATACCAGCTTTTGATGTTGTTTGAGCTGGTTCACCTGGCCTGCTCCACGATCTTTTCCGCTTGATATTGTTGTAAACAACCCATTTTTCATCGCCAGTTATCAGTCGTTTTAAAAATGGATCATTTTCATTACGTTTCTTTAGCAAATCGCAGCTGTTAATGCGTTGCGTTAAATGCGTTTCTTTCAGTTCGTGAGGAACCCATGTATCGAGTTTTTGAACATAGCCAAGTTGTTTTAAGTGATTTTCAATGCATGTATGTGATACATGAAGCTTCTCTGCAATCTCACGTGTTGTACTGTGACGATCCGAATCGATTATTGCTTTGATTAGGTCGTCATCAACTTCAACTGGACGACCAGAGCGTTTTTCATCTTTGAGTGAAAAATCACCAGAACGAAATTTGGCAAACCAATTTTGACACTGCCGTTCTTTAAAGGCTTCGTCGCCATAAACAGCACATAACTTTTTGTGAGCTTGCGATGCGTTTTTCCCTTTGCGGAAATAAAAAAGCAAAATATGACGAAAATGTTCCTTTTGATTTTCCATTTTTCAACGAACGCCAAACGAAAACTACGCAACCGATCAAAAACTTTTTTTACTGATTGACAGCTGAATTGCCAACTATCAAATAACAAAATGTGTTTTACATTTGGACTACGCCAGCAAACCTAAAAATTCAACTGAAGCCATCTATGAGTGAAATCCGCAATTACTTAGTTGCCAACCTTATATATCATACAGTATTTTAATTGATGATTTGGACAATCTCTTGTCCTAATAATTTTTACTTTTTTATTCACAAAAACGGACAGTTAATTCCTTTTAAGCACATAATATATTATTATCATTTGCTTGGCCAAACAACAATGTTTCTTCAGAAATGATTGGCAATTTTATTTTATTTTGACATCCTAGGTTAATTCATCTACAGAAGGTGACATTATATATATATACAAAAATTTTTTTTCATTTGCATGTAGTTAAGATGATCAATTAAAGACATTGTTTTTTTTACACATCTAATTCTAAACAATGATATATAGGGTCATATGCTCCCATCTACGTATAAAAGAGGAGGGGACACGTCTGCATGTGAAACAATGAATCATGTCGTTTGGAGACTTCTAATTTTGTTACTGTTTAAATTACCTACTGTTTCTAGGCCAATGGCATGTACTAACATGACCACAGTTGTATTTTATTAACAAGGTAAAAGAATTTCAATTGTTCTTTTTTATTACGTTGTATTGTGTAATTCTGGAACAGAAAATGGGGGGGGGGGGAGAAGGATCTCTAAGGGAATAATAATTCTTTTAATTTTTTTAAAGAAAATTTTCAATTCTTTGTGGTGTGTTTCTTTTGTTGTCAACTAATGTATTATTGTTTGTACTTGGTCCACACGCATACACTTGTATTATTTCGCTCTAAAAAAATATAATCTGTGAATCAACAGGTGCTGAAGAAGGACTGTTCCGTCCGAAACCTTTGCAGCGCAAACGTACACCATATTAAATACACATAAAAAAACTACACCAAATAGTTTTCTTCTAACCTAACATCTGTTATAAATTTTTCCGAAACACCTCAAATTTCACACAAACCACAATTATATACAAAACGGAAACCTTGGCTTAAGGAACAGTGTGGACCTTCTACGAGTCTCCAATTACTATTTTAAAATAAATTAATTAATCTTGATAGAATATTAGCCCCAATTATTTTTAAAATTTTCCAAAAAATGCCCTAAAAATACTATTTAATCAAAATTTTGCACCTTAAGCAGGGCCAAAACAGCCGAAAGATTAGGTAGATTTCCGGTTGTGTACAATATATATATATATATATAAAGAAAATTTCATTCGAATCAAGTCTGTATGAGTTCATTTATATTCATTTGGACTCGATTTTAGCTCGCTAGTGTCCATGGGGGCCTTAAACATTTATATCTAACTAAAAATTGCAATATATTATCTTTTTCAGGGCCACATTTCTTGTGCAGTGATTGTCTTACGATGTTTATTAGTGAAGAATTTCTCAACAAACATCAAAAGAAATGTATACATAGGAAATTACATTTAATTTTAAAAATAAAACTTCAATTGAGACGAAATACATCAGCTGATGGTAAGTTCATTTATTTGATTAACAACCTTGGGAGAATTCTTCAAATTCTAATTTAGATGAAAATTGGCCTCTCTCCCTTTGTCCTCCATCTCGGAGACCATTAGGATATTTGAGAGATAAAACTTTTTAAGATTTTATTTCTTTTAATTTTCATTGATTAATGAATGCAAAATTAATTCCTTTATAAACTATATACTACCTACTTATTTTACTTTTTATTATATGATTTTACAATTATTAACAATGTCAGAAATTTACAAATGACTTTTAAGACGAATTCACACGGAGTCGTGATCCGGTCGAGAGCACTACTTGATTTGAACGCTCGTGCTTTCTCCAAACAATCGGAGATTTTACGATTCGCCAGTCTGACGACTCCCTGTGAACCCGCTTTTATGCTTAGTATAAATTTCTTCTCTAAATTAATCTCATCAATATATTTATTTTTTTCCAGACACAATTATTCGAACTAAAAACGAAACTAGTGAAGATTATTTCTGTGAGGAATGTTTCTCTGGATTCCTATCATTGGCTGATTTCGAACGCCATATACAGGAAGGCCATTCAGAAGAAGTACTCTTCGCAAGTCATCTGAGCGATCGGAAATACGGTGCTGAAATTAAATCGGAACCCCTTAATGCCATGATTCCTCAGAGCGAGAAGGCTTCTAAACTGACCTTACATCCATATAATGCCGCCAAACGGTCTTTACAATGTTCTAACGATCAAGAAAAATTGAAATCAAAACAAACTAATCAATGTTTGGGAACTCATTCTATTAACAAGCATACAGGCCAAAAGCATTTCGTCTGTGATCAATGCGAGAAGGGTTTCTCACAAAAGGGTGATCTCAAAAGCCATTTACTTATTCATACAGGCGAAAAGCCTTTCGTCTGTGATCAATGTGATAATCGTTTCACGCGAAAAGGTGAACTCAAAAGGCATTTATTAATTCATACAGGGAAGAGTTTCGTCTGTGATCAATGCGATAAGGGTTTTTCAGATAAGAGTAATTTAAATAGACATTTACTTATTCATACAGGACAAAAGCGTTTCGTCTGTGATCACTGCGACAAGAGTTTTTCTCAGAAGAGCCATCTCAAGAGACATTTACTAATTCATACAGGCGAAAAGACTTTCGTCTGTGATCACTGAGAGAAGGGTTTTTCAGAAAAGGGTAATCTTAAGAGCCATTTACTTATTCATACAGACGAAAAGCCTTTCGTCTGTGATCAGTGCGATAAATGTTTCACACGAAAGATTAGTCTCGAAACCCATTTACTAATTCATAAAGGCCAAAAGCCTTTCGTCTGTAATCACTGCAACAAATGTTTTTCACAAAAATTTAATCTCAAAATCCATTTGAAAATCCACTCCTTGAAGAGTGACTCTATTGCTTCAATTTTAAATATCTAAATTAAATGAAAATCAGAAATGACAGCAATTGGAATAGAAAATGGACTATTGAAACAACTCAACACTGAACTAAAAGAAAAAAATGATCTTTTAAGAGAACTTTTAGAAAGTAAAAAGGAAGGTGGTACTTATAGGCCTCCATATGCGACCTTTGCGGATGCTTGTGCGTGGCCAAGAGGTAAATCGATTTCTAGTGGAGTAACTAGCATTCAAGTGAAACCCAAAGATAATAAAAATAATAAAAAAACATATGAATGTGTTGTAAAAAAATTAACATGCGACCTGGCTGTGCCAATCAACAAAGTTATATCGCATAGTGACGGTCTAGTGACTATAGACTGTAAAAATAAGGAGGATGTTCAAAGAACCAAGTCTGTGCTAAGTGAAAAACTAAGTCAAGAATTTAACGTCGAACTTGAAAAAAAAACTTTACCAAAAATTAAAATAGTTAATCTAGAAAATAATATGGACAAGGAGGAATTATGTGAGGATATTCGAAACAGAAACTTTTTAGAGTTTGATGGTGGTTTCAACATTTTGGCCGACTATAGGAATTCCATTGGCAAGCGTACTCTTATTCTCGAGGTTGCACCTGAGACTTACATGCATGTTAAGAATAGTGGATATAGGTTATATGTTGGACATCAATCCTGTAGAGCTTATGATGTTCTTAACATAAATTTGTGCCTAAGATGTGGAAGAGCGAATCAAAGCCAGAAAAAATGCTCAAATAGTGTCAAATGTTTGATCTGTGCCAATGATCATGAATCTCATAGATGTGTAAGTGAAATTAAAAAATGTTTAAACTGTCTTTATTATAATCAGCAATTCAATAAAAATAGATGTACTAACCACATGGCTGCCGACACGAGTAAATGTGAATATCTCAAATTCAAGATAAATAAAAGTGTTAGCTCTTCAGATTATCCAGTGTTGCCTATTATTCCAGCGTACATTACTAATATAGGAAGACCAACTAATAATACCCAAATTAATTAATATATTATATCTTTGGGATTCCAGCGCCAAGAAGCACACACGTGCTAGACCACAGGTTGGGCATTTGCCAGCATATTTGTCGCCCGCCAAATCTGCCTTCTGGTAGCGCATTTTCCGGCCTCAAGTTCGGGCAAAACATCCTGTATATTCAACGCATTCATCCACAACCAACCTATGCCCCGCCCACACGCTTTCCATGATACCCTCTCCATGCTACTTTCACCAGACCAGCTAGTCCCTGATTGGCTGAAATAACGAATGCTGGGATTGGCCGCGATAATGGCCTATCCCAGCCTAAAGAATATTGCCTGGGATTGAGCATAAAGGACGATTCGCCGGGCTTCAAGTTCAGTATCGTTCTCACACGCCAACAGTCAAGTTCTACATACAAGCAGTCACGGTCAAGTCCACCAAGCAACCAGTTTCAAGGTCAGTCTCGATCCTACCCACGGAGTATCAATACTCACCAAGGAGCCCTAACTGGCTCACCACGCCCAAGGCAGAAATCTCTGCACCCACGGAGTATTAATACTCACCAAGGAGCCCTAACTGGCTCACCACGCCCAAGGCAGAATCCTCTGCACCCACGGAGTATTATTAATACTCGCCAAGGAGCCCTAGAGGCTCACCGATACTCAACACGAATACCAGCGCCTGCTCAACCTTTGAGGCAGGTCTACAGGCAACCTTCGCTTACGCGAACTCCAGTGAGCTAGAGGCTCACCACGGCATCAGAAGAGCCAAGAAACAAGAAAGAAGATAAGTCCTTATTATTTCAAAACCTGTATTTTCAAACCAGTTCTTTAAAGAGCTATTTGTTATTTATTTCTTGAAAGCATAACTCTGTAAAACCTAACAATAACTCTGTTATTATACTTAAATAAACCTATTTATCAATAATCAATTCTCTTAGATAAAAGATTATCAAGTTTTTCTCTGAATCGAAGCCTAACCTCCTGAATCCTACATATCAATGGCTGTTAATGATATTGATATTAATAATGAAACTTGTAAGCTGGAAGAAAAGCTACAAGATTTAACATCACTAAATCAAATTTTTAATCAAGAAGGTCTAACTATTCTCCACTTAAATTCGAATTTTGAAAATTTTGAAGTGTTTATTGATAGACTTTTGGTCAAGCCGGACATCATGTGTGCACTGAAACCTGGGATGTTGCTTGTGTGAAATTTTATAATCTTAATAATTACAATGTATATTATAATGACAGTAAGGTCAATAGGGCTAATGGTGTTGTTATATATGCTAAAAAGGACTTAAATCAGTCTATATCATGTGAAAATTTTGGTTGTTGCAAATTTATGTCTGTTACAATTGGAGTTAAGAATAATGTATTTAAAATAACTGGAATTTATAGATTTCATGATGTTTCTAAGGAGGAATTTGTTTTCAATTTAAAAAATTACCTTGATGTTAACAAGGGGTTTAGGAATCATCTCATTGCTGGCGATTTCAACGTAAATGTAATGCAATCCGATAGGCTCACTGAAGAATTTTTGAATTCTTTTCTGGATATGGGTTATTTGCCATATTTTAATGATGTTACTAGACCTAATATAAATGGGGGCTCTTGTGTTGATAATGTGTTTGTTAGGTCAGTCTATAATTGTAAGTCATACACATATACCAATGTCTTCACGGATCATTATCCAATTTTTTTGTCCGTTAGCTTGTCAAAGATATATAAATCGAAAAAAAAACATGGGACCATTAATTACAACAAATTGAAGAGTTACAGTGCTCAGACTGATTGGCAGACATTGGTGGAAATAGGTGGGTCTGATGATGCGATTGAGGCATTGATAAAGAAAATTCAAATTCTGACTGATAAAGAAAAATCTATGAAAAAGGATAAAAGTAAAAATAAAGGGTTGGATTACATCTGGTTTGATCAAGTGGACACGCCACGGCGGTCCTAAGTTAATGGTGGACTTACTCTGAGTGAAGCGAAGTCTAACTCTAATTGCTATCTCTCTGACATCGGTCACATGATCCCAATAATACTTAATTAATAATTTATTCTTTCTAATTATCAGTTGTTAGTTGTTCATTAACAAGCAAACAAACCAGATCGAAACTCCCAAGCTGAACCTTTCCACACCTTTTTACTCGAGTTAATCTTTTAAGCAGATATAGATGACGTAAGCTACATGACCCGTAAACTGGAAGAGGAATATAATAGATGGGGACTGGAAATAAACTTTAAAAAAACAGAATACCTGACGGTCGGGACAGAGGGGAAAATCTGGATATCAATGGAAAAGTGATAAAAAACTGTAAGGAATTTAGATATTTGGGATCTGTCTTTAGCGAGGAGCCAAACTGTGAGAGGGATATTAAAAATAAAATCTGTCAAGGTCGAAGAGCTATTGGGCAACTGAATGGGGTCTGGTGGAGCAAAGGGATCAAACAGGACACAAAAAAATATATATATCGGTCCATAGTGGAAGGCATAGCCCTATACAATTCAGAAACATGGGACATGAATAAGAAAAACGAAAAAAAATTACAAGCGCTCGAAATGGATGCGATGAGAAGGAGTTGCAGAGTGTCGAGATTGGAGCATATCCCAAATACAACTATAAGGGACAAAATGAAAATGGAAAACGACATAATAGATAGAATAGAAAGGAAGAGATTAATATGGTACGGACACCTCAAAAGAATGCCGGAAGATAGGTGGCCTCATAAAATATGGACCTGGATGCCCACGGAAAGACGGAGGAGAAGAGGAAGACCGAGACGAACGTGGAAGCAGGGAGTAGATGAGGCAATGACCAGTAGGCAACTACAAGAGCAAGACATTCTGGATAGAGAGAATTGGCGTGTTGGATGCGGAAAATGGCGCATGCTGTAGAACAAACCGCTTTATTATTATAATCGATTCCCTACCTGCCCAGAAATCTTTCTACAACATATCAAGTGATTTTACAAATATTGGCATCCATTTTACAAGAAGATTTCTTCAATCTCGCAGTGTTTCGACCGCCTAGGATCTCAAATCATTCTTCAAAGGTTCACCTATTTATATTTTTCATAACACACAAATGTACTGTTTCGATCTACATTCCATACCTGGCTTTTTCTATTAAAAGTACAGACAATTTTCAACAGGAGTTGAATCCCTTTAACACTAACTAACAAATCTTATTTATAAAATACATGAACATTGAATCAAACAAATACATTCTCTTTAAATTAAATTGAACTTGCATTTTTCGTTCATATTAACTTAACATTTCTATACAGCTTGTATATTCATTTAAATACTAGTTGACTCTCTTTCAAATAAGAAATCTTTTGTTTTCTAAACTATGTACCAAAACTATTATTAAGAATATCTAATATTTATTTTAACATTTTAATAACATTTTAACAAACTAATAATTAGTGATTGTTAATTAATAAACTCAAATACAAGCCCACGCAAACTAATTAAAATAATTGATATTTTAATTGAATTCCTATTATTCATATTATTAATTATAATTGACTAATTGTTAACAAAATATTATTTGTAATATTATTTTTCAAAACAAAAACAAAACAAAAGATTCAAATCTATATGTAAAGAATCTGTTTCATAAAAACAATCTTATTATTTTTTTTGTAACTATTTAATCGAACTCAAATTATAACTAAATAATAACTTGTACATATTTGTTGACTGAATAACATCTTATTTATTTATTTATTTATTTATTTATTTATTTCAACGGCTATAAAGCCTCAATTTACAAAATTATAAGAAATAACAATACTCATTACATACATCAATAATATTAATTACATACATCAATACATTACATAATTATATATTAACATTTCATTCATTATTCATAAACAAGCGTGAGCTTCTTGAACAAAGCCGCTACCTTATTGATTTCCAAGGAAAATTCCTGAGGGTTAACCAATTTTGGTGCCAGCTCATTGTAACAATGACAGAGTCTGAAGACTGGATTTCTTTCAGGATGTCTACCAGTAGGCATCTCTGGATAGAATGGCATTGTTCTTCTTAATGCATAATTGGGGCTATGTAGGGGAAATAGAGCAGAGAGCTCTGTACATTTTACCTGACCTGACATAATTTTATATATAAATATGCAATCAGAGGCTATCATACAGGAATTTACAGAAGCTAGGCAGAAGGACTCAGCAGCAAGAGTGTAGTTATGATTAAATCTTGACATTGGATTATCAGTAAGTGATGCTAATTTTCTTAGAACTTTGTGCTGAACTCTCTCAATCCTATCAATGTCACCCCTCAAATTCGGTCTCCAAATAGCAGATGCATACATAAGTATGGATTTAGTTAGAGTTGAATATAAATATTTAATCACATCAGGACTTTTGAATGACTTAGTGCTACGAGAAATAAAACCCCAACTCTGATTAGCTTTACCCACCACATACGTGATGTGTTCTTTAAAGGTGAGTTTGGAGTCGAAAATAACTCCAAGATCTTTAATAGAGTTAACTCTAGTACAGGTAGTGCCATTTTCGAGTATATAATTGAATTTAAAGTGGTTTGGTTCTTTAGAAAAACTAATAGTAAAACATTTATCAAAGTTTAGGAAAAGCAGGTTCGCATCACACCAATTTATTATTTTATTCAAGTCAGATTGCATTCTTAGGCAATCTTGTTCAGTAGAAATCTCCAAAAATAGCTTTATATCATCCGCGAATAATAATACATTACAAAATTCCGATATGTTTGCTAAATCGTTAATAAATAATAAAAATAGTAACGGACCAAGATGACTGCCTTGGGGGACACCAGATGGAGCAATAAAGTTGTGTGATTTTGTACCTTTAATTTGTACATAAGAGTTTCTCTCGAATAGATAATCGCCAAGCCATCTAATTATAGAAGAAGATAAATTATATTTCCTTAGCTTTAATAATAGTATGTTGTGGTTTATCAGATCGAAAGCTTTCTTAAAATCTAAGTAGATTGTATCAAGCTGTTTGTTTCTGTTTAAGCTGGAAAATATTGAATTTGTATACAATGTCAGGTTCGTAACTGTGGAACGACCAGGTACAAAACCGTGTTGCTTCATTGAAATAGCTTCCAGTACGGCCTTTAACATTTTGTTATACATGATTTTATCTAGCAATTTAGGGATAGCACTTATTATGGCTATAGGTCTGTAATTGCTTATATTATTACGAGCACCACTTTTTAATATGGGAGTTATGAAGGTTGTTTTCCATATTTCAGGTAAAATACCCTCCCTAAGGGAGTGGTTAAATAGAATGAAAAGGGGTTTGAGGAGCTGGGTAGAACAACCTTTAACAAGAAACGCTGGGATACCATCAGCACCCAAAGATAGAGTTGGTTTGAGTTCTTTTAAGACAGAACTTATTTCATCCACCGATATAGCTTCAGACATCCCCTCAGCTTCCCCATGGGAGACATTGTTACAGAAACCCAAGACAACATCAGAATCAAATTGCAAATTATTCGCATTTCCTCCGTAAATACTTTCAAAAAAGTCCGCGAATAGATTGGCAATCTGTTCATTATTTCCACCCGTTCTGTCATTTAAGTACATATTAGATGGATAACCTTTGTTACTTCTCCTGTCGTTAATAAAGTCCCAAAAGACGTTAATATTAGAGAATACACTAGTCTCAATAAATTCGATATACTGAGAATAACATAGAGAAGCTTCAGCCTTACAGGAGATTCTCAAATTTTTGAAGATAATATAATCACTATCATTACTACTGAGTTTATAATTTTTATGGGCAATTTTTTTCTTAATTAAAAGTGAAATAAGTTTACCAGAAAACCAATTAGGATAGGTCGAGTTGGCGTAATGCTTTACAGGAACAGAAACAGAGATGATCTCATTAATAGTTTTATAAAAACTGTCGACTGCCGCAAAAACATTCACCTGATTAAGCTGCATGTCCCAATCTATCTCCCCCAACCTCCTATTAAAGGTTTCAAAATCACATTTCCTGAAGTCATATCTATTCCAGTCAAAAGCTAAGGGAGACAACTGGGATTTAATATTTACAATGTTTAGAGAGTGAACGGATATATCCAAAATTGGATGAAATTCGTCTATTTTAGATAAAATGTCTTCACTTAAAGAGACAGAGCAAGGACGATTCGAGAAGCACAAGTCGAGGGTATTATCCCTGCTATTTCTTATAGAATTAAATTGATTTAAGCCTAGATTATTTAAACTGTCCACCAGAACCAGAGCACAGGATCTAGTTAGAGCACTAGATCTCTCTTCAAAGACGTGGTGGATATTAGCTGTAGTTGAGCTCCAGGAAATTCCTGGTAAGTTGAAGTCACCCACTAAAACTAGGTTGTGATCTAAGAAAGTGTTCTTGATATCCTCCACATGCATTAAATGCTCCTGATAGAGGGAAATACCTGATGATGGGGGTATATATACTGTTCCGATTACAGTCTTAAGATCAGGTAATACAATAAAAAGCTGATTAAAAGATAAGAGACTGTTGTCAAGTGTATGGAGGATTTTGCTCTTGATAGATCGTCTTATGGCAATGAGAACACCACCACCTCGAGAGCTAATCAAATCAGATCTATCATCTCGGTATAATATGAAAGCACCTAGCTCAATTTCCGAATCATAAATTCCTTCATTGAGCCAAGTTTCTGTCAAGATAATTATGTCATAATCAGCTGAGAATGTTGCTGCCGAGACTTTAATCTGGTTCAGCTTGCCTCTAATACTCCTGACGTTTTGGTAGTAAATTCTCATACCTGCTCCGGTTTGCCCACTGGAGGTGCCCCGTTTTTTGAATTGTTGGGAAAAATCTTATTTTTACCTTCTCTTGATTTTGAAATTACCCCAGTCTCAGACACGTCAATTGCAAAATTAGTTGGCTGTTGGTCCGAGGTAATGAATTTCTGATCTTCCTTTAATCTTCCTAAAAATGGGGATAATAAAATTCCTTCTGGCCAAGATTTACCGTTCATTATCTTCGAGAAGTCGGGTTCATCAATCGAAATATGAAAGGATGAATATGATGAAAATTTTGTTTTTCAATCTAGTACATTCCGCGTTTTGTAATCTTGAGATTTGATTTTTTATATGTATATTAAGTTCTTCGGGTGCAGTGTCAGGAGCCAGACGGGCTGATAAAGATAGCCTTTTTTAGGAATTCTTCTTATTGCCGTTTGAATAGATGAACTAGCACCATTGCGAGAGAATAATTTCTTTCTTGGGTTTTTTTTTATAATTTACTGTGGTAAATTCTTTGGTATTGCCATCTGTCATATCTTGGCTTATAATTTGATCCACCGAGGTATGTGCGTTGTTTGATTTTTTGCTATCTAATATTCCAGTAGATGGTATAGATGTCTGCTTTATTGTCCGCGTTGCATTATCTTTAAGACTATGATTGGTCATTGATAATTTGTTTTGTAAAGATTTACTATCAATTCTAGATTTTAATTCTGCGTTTTTCAGTCCTGAGAGAAGATATCTCAGTTTTCAAGGCAGACATTTCACTCTTCATTTTATTCTGAGTACATTTCATGGAATTCAGAATATCAAGGAATAGTGTCCAACCTGCTGTCATCCTGTTTCATTTCTACTGTACACTTAGAGTGAAATGCCTTCTTGCACTCGCTCCTTGCAGAAAAAATAAGATTCCTTTGGATAAATCTTATTTTCACACTTCATCGCAATTTGAATTTGCCATCTTGAATAGATTTCACGTGGTATATACTTTGAATTTGCCGGGAAATTCAATGCCGCCTACAGGGGTAAGGGCCAGTTAGTTATTCTCAGCTAAGGTTAGAATTAATTATTAATGTTTAAATAATTAATCCTTTAATTAAAACCACACTCTATCACTTTATCACTAAAAATGTTTATGATTGTTTAGATTACAATATGTATCACTTTCGAAAAATTAAATAATACTAATACAATATTATAACGAATATATAACAATACAATATTCTACAATATAATAATATAATGAATATATATTAATATAATAATACAATATAATATAATTTAACAATATAATGAATATATATTAATATATTCAAAGAAAAAATAATATTTATGAAAATTTAATATAAGAAAAAGCAGTGAAAATGTTTAAAGATTTGTCTAACCGAACCAGGGAGCAAGGCAAATTGCACGTGGCAAGATGGCCGATAGTTAGGTTAAAAAGACGGAATTTTTGATGTAAAAACTTGAAAAATCGTTTGTGAATCACATATTATACATTAAAATCAATGCAAATAAACACTTATTAAAAACAACTCAAACCGCAGCGTAAAATTGAAGAGATTTTCAAGAAAAAACACAAAATAATGCTCCTAGATGTATACACATGCACGCACGCCAAATATCTGATTATTTTTCAATAAAATAATAAAACTTGTCATATTACAACCTGAATATTTGGCTTTATCAAATCTGGTCCAACTTATTTATTTATTAACATTTCAGCACCTTTTTTGTGAATAAGACCTTCTGCTTTAGATCACACAAACTTAACTTTATTTATAACTAACTAACTTATCAATCGTACATACAGTAAAAGTTTGTATCTGGTAGACCGACTGTAAGACGGAGTCACAACTGGCGAATTAATTTTTGTTACAGTATTTTAAATTTTGTAAAGTTTTTCAAGCACTATTGCAGTTGGCCTAACTAATCAAGTCATGTATTACATATACAAAGGAATTGCTGTATAAAACATGGCAACTGAATAAAAGTAACAACACCCTGAGAGATGAGTATAAAAAATATTGTAATATATTGAATAGGCTCATAAGACTAGCTAAGAGATTATTTGAGAATAGCTTGGTTAGAGGTTACCAAAATAATTGTAGAAATCTATGGCAATATGTGAATAATAAACTGGGAAAAAATAATAAACTAAATAATGATATTGAATACTTAATTGATAGAGATAAAAAAATTTATAATAATGTAGAAATTGCAAATAATTTTGCATCCTTTTTTGGTAATATTGGTACTAATCTTGCTGCTAAAATAAATCAACCAGATGTAAATGTATCCAACATAGTTAAAATTAATGATAAAACAATTTTCTTTAGTCCAATAACTAGGTATGATATTGAAAAAATTATATTGGAGTTAAAAGTAAGAGCAGGTGGGGTGGATGGTATAAATAGTAAAGTCTTAAAATGCTTAGTTAGAGATATAAGTGGACCACTGGAACACATATTTAATCTGTGCATATCTGAAGGAAATTGGCCCAAGGCCTTAAAAGCAGCTGAAGTCATTCCTGTATACAAAAATGGTGATAAACATGTACCTACTAATTATAGACCGATATCTCTTATTTCAAACATAGCTAAGGTATTTGAAAAAATTGTTTATAATAAACTTACTAATTTTTTAAGTATGTGTAATGTTCTCTCTGATGCCCAGTTTGGATTCGTGAAGGGTAGGGGTACTAATGATGCACTGGCTTTTGTAACAAACTTTATATATACCAATATTGATGTTGATAGTCCAACTGCAATTGCTTTCTTAGATCTTGCGAAAGCATTCGATACGGTGAACCATGAAATACTATTGTCTAAACTTGATTCATATGGTATAAGAGGTGTAACTAATGACCTACTAAAGAGTTATTTGACAAATAGAAGTCAAACAGTTAAATCTAATAATTGCTCATGTAATAAGAACTGGAGTTCCTCAGGGTACTACTCTTGGCCCCCTACTTTTCATTGTCTATATTAATGACATCTTTAATATTTTGCCTGAAAATTCTTTGGTGTCATATGCTGATGACACGGCTGTCTTGTGTTCGGGAAAAACTTGGGAAGAGGTAGCTACAGTGATGACAGGTTGGCTGAGCAGGCTTGGTACATGGATGAAAGTGAATCAACTGTCACTTAATACTGATAAAACGACTTTCATGACTTTTGGCTGTTATCAAGATAGTATACCTGTTGATATTAAATTGTATATTGATAGGAAAGAAATAAAAAGAGTTGACTATTGTAAATATTTGGGTATCTATATAGATTGTCATATGAGATGGAACCATCACATAAAGCAAATTATCAAGAAAACCAGATATATAAATTTTGTTTTACATAAGTTATGTGCAATATTGGATCCAAAGGCTATGAGGATGATTTATCAGGCTCTGTTTGAGAGTATAATTAACTATGGTATAATTGCGTGGGGGGGGGAGCATATGATAATGCAATGAAACCACTTATCACTATACTGACTAGACTTATTAAAAAAATTAAGGTACAACCTGTCCTGGCTATTGATGAATCATTTATTGTTAACTCAGTTGTTTTTATTTTATCCAATGCGAAGCATGGGAGAAAGTATTGCAATCGGTCGCGCGGCAAGCGTGACTTCAACGGGTCCTCAGGTAAAGACTACGGAACCCATGGACTCAATTAAGGTCACAAATTGAAGTATTCAATGAGATTGAATTTTAGCACGTGGCGGTTTTGCCAAAAGTTACCTGGAATCTCGTCGAGAGGCCAAAAAGTGCCATTTTTTTTGGAAGTGCGTGCGGATGGATGGATGGATGTTATCGTTTTTTTCGTCCACGATTTTTTCCACACCTTTGCACCGATTGAAATGAAATTGAAAACCTACCATCATTTTAACAAAATGAAGCGCTGATTAGTTTTTGGTACATATCGGCCCACAAACATTAGTATTATACAACATTATTTATTTCAGTACTTTTTTAGTTTTTTCTAAATATCTTTAAAATGACTTAACCAATTTTGATGAAATTTAATATCCTAATTAAGTACCTTGGGGCCGACAAAAAGGTTAAATAAAGTTTTTAGTAAAATTATATTTTAAAGTACTTTACTCTAAAGTAAGATTTTTGAATTCTTTAAAATTTATTCATTTGATCTGTTTATGGTAATATAGGACTCATTTAACCTAACTAAGTAAGAGTGGATAGGCTTTTCTCTGTGAAATGCTAAAAATTTGGGAGGAAAGTTTATAAGTAACCATAGCAACTGCGTTCTTTTCTTATCCGTTACCTTTATAGAGGAATCGACTTAAAACCAAAAATAGCGATTGATTCTCATCTAGTACTTGAGGAATAACCATTCTATATTGGATTTTTGACATTTCGGTTATTATTAGTAACCATTGCTGTAGACATGGAGGAATCGACTTAAAATCAAAAATAGCAATCGATTCTCATATAATACTCGAGGAATAACAATTCTACATTAGATTTTTGACGCTTCGATTATTATTGGTAACCATTGCTGAAGACATGGAGGAATCGGCTTAAAATCAAAAATAACGATCGATTCTTATCTAATACTAGAGGAATAACCTTATTGCATTCCATTTTTGATGTTTTGACTATTAATGGCAACCTCTACTGAAAACGTGGAAGAATCGACTTAAAATCAAAAAGACTAAATTCTTTTTGTAAACAACTCAAGTTTGAGTTGTTTGCCATAAAAGAATTTAGTCTTTTTGATTTTAAGTCGATTCTTCCACGTTTTCAGTAGAGGTTGCCATTAATAGTCAAAACATCAAAAATTTCTCATAAAGAGGGCATTAAAATTTGATTATATGACCTAGGTGGGGATCCATCGCTTAAATGGAAAAGGCATTTGCGGGCTTAACGAATAGGATGCCGGATCGTACCCGGCTGGGTCCTATCTTTTTTCAACTCTTGGTTCAGTATCAAAACGAATCAGGTCCCAATTGCACCAAAATAGGGCAGTGACCTGATAAAGAGTTTTAACTTTCCCGTTCATCTTACGTTAACATATATATATATATATATATATATATATATATACAAACAATTTTTGTTCTTTAATAAGTATAGATTTACCGTATGAATTTAAGAGTACATGTTACTTAAAAATATGTTTTAGTCCTTCTACATAGCCTACTTTCTAAAACTATAACACCAATAAACTCTGTCCTTTTGTTGTATAAAACAAATGTATTAAGCAAATATGAACTATAGAGAGGGCGGCAAATGGACTTAACCCTAAAGGCGGCATAATCTTAAATCCGGCCCTTCAAATAGATTTATAACATATCCAAAATTTGTTTTTTCGGTTTCTTCTCGCTCTATACTGAGCAAAGCTACGTCGCATAATCTTTTTTACTTTATCCAATGCGAAGCATGGGGAAAGTATTGTAATCGGTCTCGGCGGCAAGCGCGACTTCAAAGGGTCCTCAGGTAAAGACTACGGAAACCATGGACTCAATTAAGGTCACAAATTGTAGTATTCAATTAGATTGAATTTTAGCACGTGACGTTTTTGACAAAAATTACCTGGTGTCTCGTCGAGAGGCCAAAAAGTGCCATTTTTTTTGGAAGTGAGTGCATGGATGATGATGGTTGGATGTTATCGTTTTTTTCGTCCACGATTTTTTCCACACCGATGCACCGATTGAAATGAAAATGAAAACCTAACATTATGTTTAACAAAATGAAGCGCTGATTAGTTTTTGGTACATATCGGCCCACAAACATTAGTACTTTATTTCAGTACTTTTTTGGTTTTTTCTAAATATCTTGAAAATGGCTTAACCAATTTTGATGAAATTTAATATCATAATTAAGTATCTTGGGGACAACAAAAAAGGTTAAATAAAGTTTTTAGTAAAAGTATATTTTAAAGTACTTTACTCTCGAGTAAGATAGTACTTTTTTAATTTTTTAATTTAAATTCTTTAAAATTTATTCATTTGATCGTCTTAATATAGCTCATTCAGCCTAACTTAAATACTTAAATAAGAATGGTTAGGCTTCTCGCTGTGAAATGCTAAAAATTTGGGAGGAATTTTTATAAGTAACCATAGCAACTGCGTTGTTTTCTTATCCGTTACCTTTGCTGAAGACATAGAGGAATCGACTTAAAATCAAAAATAGCGATTGATTCTCATCTAGTTCTTGAGGAATAATCATTCTATATTGGATTTTTCACGTTTCGGTTTTTATTGGTAACCATTGCTGAAGACATAGAGGAATCGACTTAAAATCAAAAATAGCGATTGATTCTGATCTAGTACTTGATGAATAACCATTCTATATTGGATTTTTGACGTTTCGGTTTTTATTAGTAACCATTGCTGAAGACATAGAGGAATCGGCTTTAAATCAAAAATAACGTTCGATTCTTGTCTAATACTAGAGGTATAATTTTATTGAATTCCATTTTTGATGTTTTGACTATTAATGGCAACCTCTACTAAAAACGTGGAAGAATCGACTTAAAATCAAAAAGACTAAATTCTTTTATGGCAAGCTCAAGCTTGAGTTGTTTACCAAAAATAATTTAGTCTTTTTGATTTTAAGTCGATTCTTCCACGTTTTTAGTAGAGGTTGCCATTAATAGTTAAAACATCAAAAATCGAATGCAATAAGGTTATTCCTCTAGTATTAGACAAGAATCGATCGTTATTTTTTATTTTAAGCCGATTCCTCCATGTCTTCAGCAATGGTTACCAATAATAATCGAAGCGTCAAAAATCTAATGTAGAATGGTTATTCCTCGAGTATTATATGAGAATCAATCGCTATTTTTGAATTTAAGTCAACATGGACTGCAAATAGCAAGTGATATCTGATTAATAATAAAGGAGTAAACATATTAATATTTAAAATGAATTTGGATAAAGTCTAGCAACGATCCGTTGCAGTTTATTTTTTTTGACCCAGTGTAGCCAGTAAATAGGAAAGTATTCGTTTTAACTTACTGAAAGATTGCTCGAAACTTGCCATGGATATAGCAATAGTAAATTATCATAATCTGAATTGAAATGCGCAGATTCGGAAAGACGCTCTCATATCCATAGTGAGCAATGAATTCTTAATTGAATATGAATTATATTCATGGTTAATTTTATATTTTAAATTTAATAATTTGTGAATTTTGCACCTCCTGTGAATGGGGCCCGGGCAATATCCCCTAAATTCTCAACACTAGATACGACACTACTATTAAATCTTGCAATTTTATTACCATTCTCTTTTCTTAGGAATATTACTTTCTGAAACATTAAATTGAAATATAAAATGTCCTGAATCTATGTTGCCAATTTATAGATTTTTTCTACCTATTCAGCCCCTTCATGAGTACCTTGAGAATTTAATTTTATTGGAATACAAAATTCTTCAATTATCTGCCTATGGATATATTTAATATTGCATGAATTTAAAATTGGAGGGACGTTTTACGTTGACTGCCCTGACATCTGGTGGGTTTATTGTATTTGGCATTATTTCATCTAAGGAAACCAACATTTCTCATTATCTTTTTTTATGTCATCGTACTTATATAGTTTTATTAAATTAAAAACTACTCCATTCATTATTATAATCATTGAATTGTTTGTTTGATTTTGAAGAAATTATATCAATTATGGCTGAAATTGCAATCATGGAATACAAATTACCGATTTATACAGGTTAGTTTCCTCCTTTGTCATGGAATATATAAATAAAATGTTTTGTTTATTTATTAAATAATTAATTGTTATCTATATTGACCATTGTTAATTTTTTATTATTGATTTCAATTAAACAGTTTAATAGAAAAAGTTCATTCTTGCCTCGAATGGATCAGAATCCAATGCAGGTTTTAAAAATCTTGAACAGATTATACATATTTAATAAATTTTGTTTATATTAATTTTATTTTTTGGGTTATTTTGGCTTTAAATAAAAGACTGATGATTAAGGCCAAGCCTTCGAAACTATTGTCTCCAACAAATAAATAATATATATATATATATATGTATGGGATACTGGAAAATGGCCTGATTACTGGGTCCGCTCAATTTTTGTCCCATTTCATAAAAAAGGTCCCAAAAACATATGTGACAATTATAGACTAATCGCTTTAATACCTCATGCTAGTAAAGTGTTGCTTTCCATCATTCACGAAAGATTAAAGCATTATATTGTCTGGCAGATTCCACCTAATCAGACTGGTTTTGTAAAAGGAAAAGGAACCCGAGAACAAATTCTAAACATAAGACTCATAATTGAAAAAGCCAGAGAATACTATCACCCAGTTTATTTTTGCTTTGTAGACTACTGCAAAGCATTTGATAGCTTACAATGGCCAAAGCTCTGGAAGATTCTGGAAAGTATGGGCGTTCCCATACATCTAATAACATTAATAAAGAGTCTATATGAAAACAACTCCGGGGTGGTTAGGGTTGAGAACAGTCTGTCGAATGAGTTTGCTGTGGGCAAGGGGGTGCGTCAGGGGTGTATTTTGTCGCCGATTCTGTTCAACATATATGGGGAATATGTCATGCGAAGGGTCCTGGAGGGCTGGGATGGTGGCGTCTCTGTGGGAGGGATAAAAATAACTGATTTAAGATATGCGGATGATACGGCCCTACTCGCCAATTCGGAAGAAGAACTAGTTCAATTATCAATATTGTGTAAAATATGTTGATTTTATAAATAACATTGATCTCAAGTGGAGTGGGGAGGTTGGGTTCTGTATATGTAAAATGAAGGCAGAACGAAGGACAGTAATTGAAATTGTTCTGTTGAAATAGCTTGTTTACCAGAGTGTAATGATTCCAAATGTAAAACGTCTGCTGGAGAAAATTTTTGTGTGTTTTTGTGACTTGGGTGAGTACTACATATATAATCCTCAATTCCAACCTGTAAAAATTTATCATAAAAAGTTAAAACAAAAATTTAAAACATGCAATAATCTTTTCCAGTTGACGTGCACTGATGAAGAGCAGCTGTGTAGTGCTCGAAACGTTGTAAAATAATTTTTGTGTATTACAATGTCAGTAGCTGTGGGTTTTCTTTAAATTTCAAAGGTGTGTTTATTTCCGAAAATTTTTATTTTTAAATCTAAGAAATTTAGTATTTTTTCTTTTTCTTTCTCTACTGTGAATTTTATTTTCTCATGAAGATTATTTATATATTCTATTAGAATTACTCCGCCTCACTCCTCATCCCACCCCCGCACCGAGCCTCCGCACCCAGTTTTTGCATTCTAGCCTTCTAGTGACCCACAGATTATATATACAAAATTTGGTTGAGTTTGGCCCAAGAGAAATTTTCATTTTTTGACCCCCCCCCCCCCCCATTTTGGGTTGTTAGTATTTGAATTTCTAGCTCTCTAGAGGCCCAGAAATTATGTATACAAAATTTGGTTGAGTTTGCTCCAAGGGCAAGAATTTACATTTTTTTCACCCGGCCCCCCCCCCCTTTTTTTTTTTGAGTGATTTTTTGGGGAAATTTTTTTAAACAAAAGTTGTCAGAAATCACATCCCCTACAACTTTGTCTATCACAAAATTTGCCGTAGGGTTAATAGTTTAGGAGTTATTTGATAATTTTCATTCGTGTGCCCCCCAAACCCCCTTCTGGTGTCAAAATATCAAAACGTTATATAGCTAAAAACGTAAGTTAGAAGAAATCTGGTGTAAATATTAAAATCATAATAATCCCTTTAGCCTTTTTTACGTGAATCGTGAGCAACGTTTCTGAAACCACTGAAACAGACAGAAATTTTGTTAGGGGGGGGGGGGGGTTTCGTTCATAACTTTGCTTGAAACGTGTGCAACCACAATTTGACGTGATTTGGAGCAATGTACAGACAAAACCTATATTTTATATATACCTATAGATGTTGGTGTTTTATTTGTCTTGGTTTTTACTAATATTTTTATAAGACTGATTTAAAGTTCAATGCATTCATATTTTTCATGAAAGCATTTATAGGACTATTACACTGCCCAACAATGAAAATGCTTCGGGCTCAAAAATAGCTGATTCTTATCTATTTCCACCTGCTGAATTCAAAAATCACCATAAAGATTACCGATTAGCTCTTGTTTTGGAGATATAATCGATCAAAACGGTGAAAAAGACCATTTTGACCTATTTTCGAGTTCCGTTAGATATTAAACAACAATATTTGAGATCACAATATTTTGTTGAACTAATAGAAAACACCTTCCTCTTTGATTTTCAAATTACCACTTGTTTGTATCTCAATTAGAACTCGAGTTATAACTAAAAGACTAAAACTACGTGATTATAAAGGACAACAAACATAGATAAAAACATAAGGCCTTAGTTTTTTAGTTATAACTCGAGTTCTAATTGAGCTAAAAACAAGTAGTAATTTGAAAATCAAAGAGAAAGCTGTTTTCTATTACGTCAACAAAATATTTTGATTGCAAATATTGCTGTTTAAAATTTAATGGGACTTGAAAATAGGTCAAAATGGCCTTTTTCGTCATTTTGACCGATAATATCTCAAAACTCTGACGTGTTGTAAAAAATTGGGAAATTGCATGATAATCA
Organism: Forficula auricularia; assembly: GCA_024734495.1. Lineage (NCBI taxonomy): Eukaryota > Metazoa > Arthropoda > Insecta > Dermaptera > Forficulidae > Forficula > Forficula auricularia. The sequence goes on from JALMQS010000568.1 coordinate 54,622, forward strand.
GCGTATAAAACTCTACTTGAATCCATTGCTAGATTTACGGTTACAAATTTTTTTTAAATTTTGTCGACCAGTGTTATTAATCTCTAGTATTAAACAGTTATTTAATTAGCACAGAGTGTTTATGTCATAAACATAGTTTAATATACACAAAGTGATTTTTCATATAATGTCGTTTCACTACATTAAAATCTTTATTATTTGGGCAAAACTGGGTATTTATGAAAAACAAGAGTCAGTAATAAATTTTTTAAACATAGACCCCATTACCATCCCATCATTATACTTTGCATAGTAGTTTATGAAAGTACTATCTATTTACAGAATTTTTTTGAAAATTTTAAAAGTGGTACTTTTTAGAAAAAATCAAAATCAAAAATTTGATTTACATTTTGAAAAAAAAAATTTATTATAACCCATGTCAAGTTGTATGTCGCTGAAAAGAGCATTAAAAAAAGCTGCAAAATGACACCTGTCCCACCTCTCTAACTCAATTAAGACAGCTTTTAGAGCAGTTTCAAAATTGTTTGTTCGTGGTTTTTTTGCGATTTTTTGAAAATTTCATAAGGCGGTATAAAAAAAAAAAAAAAAAAACTATTCAAGATAAAAATTTGATATTTTGTATTTTTATTTATATTAGCACAGCATATCAGTGTACCAAATTTCAAGAAAATCTATGGGAGGTAAAATGGGTGTGTTGAGTTGACATGGAATGAATGATCCAATAGGTAAACTTTTTACTTTATCCAATGCAAAGCATGGGTAAAGTATTGTAATCGCTCTCGGGGCAAGCGTGGCTTCAAAGGGTCCTCAGGTAAAGACTACGGAACCCATGGACTCAAATAAAGTCACAAATTGTAGTATTCAATTAGGTTGAATTTTAGCACGTGACGGTTTTGCCAAAAATTACATGGGGTCTCGTCGAGAGGCCAAAAAGTGCGATTTTTTCATTTAGTGCGTGCGGATGGATGGATGTATGTATGGATGTTATCGCTTTTTTGGCCCACGATTTTTTCCACACCGTTGCACCGATTGAAATGAAATTGAAAACCTACCATTAGTTTAACAAAATGAAGCGCTGATTAGTTTTTGGTACATATCGGCCCACAAACATTAGTACTTTATTTCAGTACTATTTTAGTTTTTTCTAAATATCTTGAAAATGACTTAACCAATTTTGATGAAATTTAATATCCTAATTAAGTACCTTGGGGACCACAAAAAAGGTTAAATAAAGTTTTTAGTAAAATTATATTTTAAAGTACTTTACTCTAGAGTAAGATAGTACATTTTTAATTTTTTATATTCTTTAAAATTTATTCATTTGAAAGTTTTAATATAGCTCATTTAGCCTTGCTTAAGTAAGAATGGATAGGCTTCTCTCTGTGAAATGCTAAAAATTTGGGAGGAAATTTTATAAGTAACCATAGCAACTGCGTTGTTTTCTTATCCGTTACCTTTGCTGAAGACAGAGAGAATCGACTTTAAACCAAAAATAGAGATTGCTTCTCATCTAATACTTGAGGAATAACCATTCTATATTGGATTTTTGACGTTTCGGTTTTTATTGGTGACCATTTCTGAAGACATAGTGAAATCGACTTTAAACCAAAAATAGCGATTGATTCTCATCTAGTACTTGAGGAATAACCATTCTATATTGGATTTTTGACGTTTCGGTTTTTATTGGTAACCATTGCTGAAGACATGGAGGAAATCGATTTAAAATCAAAAATAGCGATCGATTCTTATCTAATACTAGAGGAATAACCATTATTGCATTCCATTTTTGATGTTTTGACTATTAATGGTAACCATCTACTGAAAACGTGGAAGAATCGACTTAAAATCAAAAAGACTAAATTCTTTTTTGGTAAACAACTCAAGCTTGAGTTGTTTGCCATAAATGAATTTAGTCTTTTTGATTTTAAGTCGATTCTTCCACGTTATCAGTAGAGGTTGCCATTAATAGTCAAAACATCAAAAATGGAAAGCAATAAGGTTATTCCGCTAGTATTAGATAAGAATCGATCGTTATTTTTGATTTTAACTCGATTTCTCTATGTCTTCACCAATGGTTACCAATAATAACCGAAACGTCAAAATTCAATGTAGAATGGTTATTCCTCGACTATTAAATGAGAATCGATCACTATTTTTTACTTAACGTCAACATGATAATAATAAAGGAATAAACATATTAATATTTCAAATGAATTTCGATAAAGTTTAGCAACGATCCGTTGCAGTTTATTTATATATATAACATTCCATTTTTGTATTTTTAAATTTCATTCACTGTA
>JALMQS010000569.1:0-56688 GCA_024734495.1 Forficula auricularia
TTATAAATATTTGGAACCTTGGTAGGGACAAGGCTTAATTTTTGTCACATAATGGCTAGTTTGAATTTAGACCACTAGATAGAGAGTATCAGAATTCTTAGTTTACCATTCATACACGATTAATTTTTATTCTTTTTTGTTTATGGAGAATGGTATAGATTCTTGTTGAAACATATTTTAATAAAATAAAGAAAATTTTAAAAATATAAAATTCTAATTAAATTGAAAGTTTTTGTGCAGAGAGTAGCAGAATTTTTTTTTACTTTATCCAATGCGAAGCATGGGCAAAGCATTGCAATCGCTCTCGCGCCAAGCGGGACTTCAAAGGGTCCTCAGGTAAAGACTACGGAACCCATGGACTCAATTAAGGTCACAAATTGTAGTATTCAATTAGGTTGAATTTTAGCACGTGACGATTTTGCCAAAAATTACCAGGGATCTCGTCGAGAGGCCAAAAAGTGCCATTTTTTTTGGAAGTGCGTGGGGATGGATGGATGGATGGATGGATGGATGTTATCGTTTTTTTCGTCCACGATTTTTTCCACACCTTTGCACCGATTGAAATGAAATTGAAAACCTACGATTAGTTTAACAAAATGAAGCGCTGATTAGTTTTTGGTACATATCGGCCCACAAACATTAGTACTTTATTTCAGTACTTTTTTAGTTTTTTCTAAATATCTTGAAAATGACTTAACCAATTTTGATGAAATTTAAAATCCTAATTAAGTACCTTGGGGACCACAAAAAAGGTTTAATAAAGTTTTTAGTAAAAGTATGTTTTAAAGTACTTTACTCTAGAGTAAGATTGTACTTTTTTTTTAATTCCTTATTTTACCAAAATTTAAAAAAAAACTTTAAAATTTATTCATTTGATCGGTAATATAGCTCATTTAAACTTGTTTAAGTAAGAATGGTTAGGCTTCTCGCTGTGAAATGATAAAAATTTGGGAGGAAATTTTATAAGTAACCATAGCAACTGCGTTGTTTTTTTATCCGTTACCTTTGCTGAAGACATGGAGGTATCGAGTTAAAATCAAAAATAGTGATTGATTCTGATCTAATACTTGAGGAATAACCATTCTATATTGGATTTTTGACGTTTCGGTTTTTATTGGTAACCATTGCTGAAGACATGGAGGTATAGAGTTAAAATCAAAAATAGTGATTGATTCTCGATCTAATACTTGAGGAATAACCATTCTAAATTGGATTTTTGATATACTAGCGGAATAACCTTATTGTATTCCATTTTGATGCTTTGACTATTAATGGTAACCTCTATTAACGTGGAAGAATCGACTTAAAATCAAAAAGACTAAATTCTTTTGGTAAACAACTCAAGCTTGAGTTGTTTGCCATAAATGAATTTAGTCTTTTTGATTTTAAGTCGATTCTTCCACGTTATCAGTAGAGGTTGCCATTAATAGTCAAAACATCAAAAATGGAATGCAATAAGGTTATTCCGCTAGTATTAGATAAGAATCGATCGTTATTTTTGATTTTAAGCCGTTTCCTCCATGTCTTCAGCAATGGTTACCAATAATAATCGAAGCGTCAAAAACCTAATGTAGAATTGTTATTCCTCAAGTATTAGATGAGAATCGATCACTATTTTTGATTTTAACTCGATTCCTCCATGTCTTCAGCAATGGTTACCAATAATAACCGAAACGTCAAAATTCAATGTAGAATGGTTATTCCTCGACTATTAAATGAGAATCGATCATTATTTTTTACTTAAAGTCAACATGAACTGCAAATAGCAAGTGATATCTGATTAATAATAAAGGAATAAACATATTAATATTTCAAATGAATTTGGATAAAGTTTAGCAACTATCCGTTGCAGTTTATTTTATTTTAAGGAGACAATAAAAGAGTGTGTCTTGTGCTGGAATTATAAATTTTATTTATAACGAGACTAGTTTCGAGGGCTTTGCCCTCTTCATCAGTCTATTGCAATTGAATCACAAAAAAATTAATAAATAAAATTTATAATTCCAGCACAAGACAAACTCTTTTATTGTTTCCTTCAATATAAAATTTTAGGTAGAATTCACAAAAATAAAAGGCAAGATGCTTATTAGCTTTTCTAATTAGAGCTTCATTTTGTTAAAGTAATCCTAGGTTTTCAATTTCATCGAAATCATTAGAGCCGTTTTTGAGAAATCGATTGTATATATTGTGTGATAGGGCTAAATGAAGCCTCGATAGAGTTTCTTTTTCAGCAGGCATATGATGACAATTGAAACTTAGGTTTTATTAATAAATTGCAACGGATCGTTGCTAAACTTTATCCAAATTCATTTGAAATATTAATATGTTCTAGAGTAAAGTACTTTAAAATATAATTTTACTAAAAACTTTATTTAACCTTTTTGTGGTCCCCAAGGTATTTAATAAGGATATTAAATTTCATCAAAATGGGTTAAGTCATTTTCAAGATATTTAGAAAAAAATTAAAAAAGTACTGAAATAAAGTACTAATGTTTGCGGACCGATATGCACCAAAAACCAATCAGCGCTTCACTTTGTTAAACCAATGGTAGGTTTTCAATTTCATTTCAATCAGCGCAAAGGTGGGGAAAAAATCGTGGACGAAAAAAACGATAACATACATACATACATCCCCACGCACTTCCAAATAAAGTAAAAAAATGGCACTTTTTGGCCTTTTGACGAGATTCCAGGTAATTTTTGGCAAAACCGTCACGTGCTAAAATTCAATCTCATTGAATACTTCAATTTGTGACCTTAATTGAGTCTATGGGTTCCGTAGTCTTTACATTGGATAAAGTAAAAAATATATATATTCATTTATATATGTGATTGTTTATTTGCATCAAGCAGAGGGCACACTCTTTGATTTACTTTTAAAAATCATCAATTCTTCTACTCTTGGCAATATTTTTTTTTTTAATTTTAAGCCAAAAATAGGGCTTCTTCAAACCAAAAGCAATCGGAATGTGGGGCAGATTCTATACCGAGTGAGTTTTCTTATCAGTCTTATAACTCAAAAACAGTGCATTATATGAAAAAAAGTTTCAAATAAAAGTTTATTTATATCAGGGGGGAAACTAAACTACGCTATTGTTTGTCGACCTAGAACAAGCTTTCAAGGGTATTTCGAGGTCAACTTCTGTTTTTTAAATAGAAAGCTATATGTTTCTGTACATATTCTGAATCTACAAAAAAAACTAAACAACTTTTATTAGAACTATTTTTTATCCGACATCAAATAATAAAAAATATTAAATCAATTAGATCTCAAAAACAACTTAATAATTATTTTTAACAATCATTCAAATTAATTATCAAATAAATATTAAATAATTAATTTCAATAGTTTCACACTGTTCTGAGACATTCCAGAGTGTATCGCAAGTCTTCTGAATGAATTCCAGTTCCAATTTCGTTATTTTGGCCTGTTTCAGTTTCTCCGTAGCCTTTACATTTGCTGTTGTTATTTTAAAATAGATTTACAACACGATAAAATGAAGCTTGGGAGGGTGTATTCCTATTAGGAAAAAACAGTCAGCATTCATTTCAATGGCAGCACCGTAATAACACTTCTTCCACATTCACCGCGTAAATTAAGACCATTTCAATTCTGTCTTTAACAAAAAATGCTCCATTTTTATTATAGTAATACAATATAACTATTAAATGGATTGACACGAGAAATAAACTTTTTTAAACTCAAGAATTTTAAGTAGTTCTATTAAATAGAAAATAATCTCTTAAATCTGAGTATAATGAAATTTTAAGTATCAATATAAACACTTATTTTCATTGTTGTGATTTTTCGATTTAATAAATATTTATTTAATAATTAATTATTTAATCATTATTATTTGATAATTAAGTTGAATTAATTGTTAAAAATAATTATTAAGATTTTTTTGAGATCTAATTGATTCATGTATTTTGTTTATTTGATGTCGTATAAAAAAATAGTTCTAATAAAAGTTGTTCAGTTTTTTTTGTAGATTCAGAATATGTACAGAAACATATAGGTTTCCATTTAAAAAACAGAAGTTGACCTTGAAATACCCTTGAAAGCTTGTTCTAGGTCGACAAACAATAGCGTAGTTTAGTTTCTCCTTGATATAAATAAACTTTTATTTGAAATTTTTTTCCATATAATGCACTGTTTTTGAGTCTTAAGATAAACAAACTCACCCGGTATACTATATATTCAAAAATTGCTCATTTAATAATATAAGATTTCATTTCTCATCAATAATTGAATAAAACGGGTATTTCCTTATAAATCTTAAGATTATTTTACAAGAATCGTCAACATTTTTGAACCCCTCCCACACACACACACTTATTGTACGTTGTAATATGTCAGAAACCTTGAAGCAAGTGCCAATAACAACTGTACAATAAGTTTTAACTCTATCGGATGAACGATGCGGGAACGCATAAAAGACAGACAGACAGACACATATTTGATTATATTTATTAGTGAAATCTCAGTAAATGTATTCTACCAGGAGCTGTCAATGTAAATTTTATTTATACGTAGAGAGAGAGATGAAGTTGATCTGATGCTTGAGTGACTTTAACAAATTCAAATTAATGTTGAAGGGGGTGGGAAAAACGATAATCCCGTTATCACTTCCAATTCAAACTTGTTTATTAACTTATAATTTATAATTTATCTAATTAGATTAAACTTTGGCGAAATATATTGGCAAAATGAAGATAAGCGTGAAATCTCTTTTGAAGGTTATTTAGAAATAATAATTATAGTTATAATAGCGAATTCACTACTCCTGATATCTGGTCGCAGATATATTATAGTTATGGGGAAAACAAATAATGCATTTATTTAATAAATAATAATTCATTATAATTATTTAATCAATCCTTATCAAATTACACAATTATTTTTATTTCATTTTATTGATATATGAATAAATAGACATGAATATAGCAATGTTAAATTAAAGAGTAATTGGTGCCGCTCAAAGCAGCTTGGAATATTAATTTAGATGATTAAGAAAATAAAAAAATAATTATCGGTAAAAAAATGGACTGTAAGTAGGTTTTAATGGAATTTAATATATAAATTTTTGGATTATAAAATATGAATTTTTAAAAATTTTAGAAAAAGAAATAAAAACCGACTTCAAAAAAATTAAATGCAACAAATATAAAAATACACTAAAAGGTATAAAATAATTATTATCTTATTTAGTTACAACTAAACGACGAAATATTAACACGAAATTACTTTTTAAAGTCGGTGCCAAACAAACTATACCTATAAGCGAGCGTACCCGCCAAACGTACTAAGTAAGATCCGTCGAGTGCGATTCATAAAAGGTATATGTTTGGCACCAACTTCAAAAAGTAATTTCGTGTTAATATTTCGTCGTTTAGTTGTAACTAAATAAGATAATAATTATTTTATACCTTTTAGTGTATTTTTATATTTGTTGCATTTAATTTTTTGAAGTCGGTTTTTATTTTTTTCTTAAAAATTTTTATTTTTCTTTTAGTGATGTTATTAATAGTGATTATATCGTCAGAACTTGACCAAATTAATATGACACCATCCCTAAGACACCCCCTTTCGGATAAAAAAAGAACCATCGAAATCGGTTCATAAACAAAGAGGTTAGGTCTAAACAAACCTAATAAAAAAGGTCTAATACCTATGAAAAAATCGAAAAAAAAATGGGACCAATCGGAAGCTAGACTGGACCCAATGCAAAAAAAATTTTCAAAATCGGTTGACAATTGGCGGAGATATGAGGTAACATAGGAACAAAAAAAAAAAAACAAAAAAAAATCAATCGAATAGAGAACCTCCTCCTTTTTTGAAGTCGGTTAAAAATTGAATACAAGTGATGTTATGTTAGGAGTAAATTAAAACTATATATATAAATAAAGAAGTTAAAAGTTCAGCTAATTGCAAAAATATAAATATGCACAAAAATATAAGCAAATTTTATATATAAATAAATTATATATAAATTAAAGTAATAATATAAATTAATTCAACTTAAGATGAAGAAAATGTACGTATACTTCCGTTTAATTTTATTAAAAGTTAATTAATTAACGCCAAATTGCGTTTTTAGCACAAATTGCTAAATATATAGCCAGATGATCGAAGCGTGCAACACAATTTAATCTATTTTCTATTTGGTTGTAAATCAAATAAACAAATAGAAAAAACTCAAGATCAATCTAAATTGATGAAAAAACAAATAAAAATATGCTTGCGATCTATCTGCTATTAACATGAATTTTGAGCACTCAATAATTCATATTAACGCTCTCTGCGTAGGTTCAAAATAATTGTTGCTGATCGGTTATCACAAACATATGGGCAAATTTGAGGTTAAGAGATGATTTTCCTTATTCTGGTCATCTGATTGGGAGAGAAACAAAATAAACAGATTAATAAATTCAACTAATTAAGGATATGCAAATATATATAAACATAATCCAGAGATGAAGATAAAAAAACCTTTTACCTGGTTGGGAGAGAAATAAGCGTCGATTTCATGCTAAATTCAACAATTTTCCGCTTTGCGAGGGGCTATAACAAAGAGCTAGGACCATTAGCTATCAAAAGAGTTAGGACCATTCCTAACGAGATCAAAATAAGAAGTGAGTTTAAGATAAATTGGGGATAAGCTTAGAAGAAAAAGCAATGAAATAGAAAGAAGATAGCAATTAGTGCCTCAAAAAATCGAGGTCACAGCACCATCTATTTTTCCATCTGACACGGCGGTAATTTTGAAAACGAATATTTCGAGGGCTCAGTTTGCGAGCACCAGTAATGATCGTTAATAGTTTTTTGCCTACTATGAACTAGGTATCTTTTTACTTTACCAAACAGGGTATGGTCAAGTATTGTAATCGTGCATGAAAAAAGTGTTTTTTTCCTTCTGTTTTTCGAAATATCTCAAAAACTGCTGAAAATATTTTGATTAAAAAAATTGAGCGAAACCATGGCATTTCAGCCTACAAAAAAGCCCTAATAAGTGAACATCGAAAAAAATTATATTTTTCGAGATAATAATTATTTTGTCAAAATGTCTGTTAGTTAGTTAGTCTGTCTGTTACCAAATTTTTTTGGACGAGCTAGCTCAAAAACTAATGTGAATATCGAAACCAAATTTCACACGTAGTTTTGGTCCATTGAGATTAAGAGCTGATTAGATTTTGGTGCATATCGACACAAAATTAAAGGAGGTGGAGGGGGGAGGGGGGGTTAAAAAATTAAAAATCCAGGCCATTTGACCAAACTCAACCAAATTTTGTATACATAATCAGTGGACCCCCAGAAATCTAAAAATGCAAAAACTAACCCCCTCCCTACATGATTATAAATAATTTTATTAAATATTAAATATAAGGAGAGGGGCCAGGTTGTATGGTAAAGTCAAGTGGATGGCCACATCAGAACACGTCAGCTTATTTTTTATTATTATTATTTTTAGAACGGAACCCTGATAAAGAAAAATTTTAAATTTAAAAATTGAAATTCATTTATACTATAATAATATATTATCTATTCTATACTTATTATAATCTGCGCAGACGCCGGCGTGATTTTTTAATTTTAAAACTCACTAATAGTTCATGACAAATAAAATTAGGAAATTTAAATTATTATTTTAAAAACCCAGTGCAGAGTCCAGGGGGCGTATCTGGTGAATAGCTAAGATATAACTAATTAACACTAAATTAAGATAGTAGGTACCTATACTATATATATGATCCTAGATTAATTTGTAACAACGCTCAGAGAATGCTGCCGACAGGGAGCGCTGATGCCGTCGGTATATTTGCGGTGTATTTGCGGCAAATTTGAAATATAATTGTAATTGTAATTTGAAATGAAAGACTCCAATTGATTTTAAATTAAAAAACATTAAATATATTGATAATTATTCCTCCCCACCCCCTCACCACTCAAAAATTAAATATTCAATTCGCTTTTCTTTGCGCACAGAAGAAGAAATTAATCACATCTTATTTGCTTTATATTTCATATATTATTTGTTTATTTTTTAATAATTTGCCACTTTTTTATAATTTTTTAGAAATCTAAATTTTGTTATTCTTATTTTTGGATTTTTACAAAATTGAAAGACTTAAGACACGCATGCCCGAGTTTATCATGGCAATACTGGAAGGAGCAGCCTGACATATCATACAAACAACACCTGATCTCTTTTAAATATTTGGAGCCTTATAAAAAAATACTACCAGATTCATATCTAGAGCCTCATTTCTGAAGCTGTGTCAGGACGAAAATGAGGCGAAACTTTTAAGAGACTATGTATTTTCGGGAGTTTTCAGGTATATATTTGGAGTGTGGTGTTTTAAGAGGAATAAAATTTTTGGACCGAGACGCTGCCCGCCAGGGCACCAGCCCGAAGGCACGCGCTAAAAGCTCGTATATGAAATAATTAAGACTTACGATTAAATCAAAAGACTTGAAGGAAATGAGGAGTATGTCTGTGGTCACCTGCGCGCACTCGAGCGAAATAAATAAAATCCATTAAACGCCGTCGGGAGAGAGGATGTCCTGAACAGGACATATTATGCCCACCACACACACACACGTGTACAATGTACATCTAAAATCTCTCCTTGAAGGAGAAATGAATTGTTAACTCAGATTGATATAGGCGAGCAGGTGTTCCTCAAAAGAAGAAAAAATGTTATGCGTGTGCCAAGGTACCGGATGAGATTGAGAATTTAAGATTTTCACTTTTGAATAGAACTCGGAACATAATTAAACATACTTATTAAATAATAACAAAGGGAGGAAGAATGAGATTTAGAAGGAACCAAGATTTTAGAACAGGTGTTGAACTGCGGGGGAGGAAATTAACAGGTTCAACTTAGCTATAACAAGCACCTGCCTCTGTTATATGTATGACGAGATTTTTACTTTAACATACATACAGGATATGGTCAAGAATTGTATTTGTGCATGAAAAAAGTGTTGTTTTTGGACGTGACAACAGCCGGCTGCACGCACGAAAAAACATGATTCATGCGGCGTTACCTCGCTCTAAGGCGTTCCATTTAAGGCTTGAAGTGCAAGCGAGAGCGCGGAACGAGCGATAAAGATTAAGGCGGGCTTTTTAAAAGCTACAGTTACAAAAATTTTAATGATGTTTCCAAATTTTAAATTTTAAATTTAAGATTTATGAACAATAATTTAATCACAGTTTATTCTTATAATAAATTATTCAAAATTATTACTTTTTTTACAACAAATTACAATTAAATTTGCAAAAATAATTAAGTAACTAATTGAACAACAACTTTTATTCAGTTTACTTGCTGAAAGAAATAATGTCAATACAAAATTTATTATTATAAAATAATAAAATCAAAAATTAAATTTTAACAGTCGAGTAGAAATTTAAACAATAAATTTTATTCAAGTATTTTGTATATTTAAAATGATTTTCTGAACGAAGAATTTTATGAAAAAAATCGGTTGTCTGTATGACGTTCTCACGTTCAACTATCGTCAGTAAACCGACTTTACAGACAACCGATTTTTTTTTGCTTCGTTTTTTTCGAAATATCTCAAAAACGGTTGAAAATATTTTGATTAAAAAAATTGAGCAAAACCATGGCGTTCTGGTCTACAAAAAAGCCCTAATGAGTGAACATCGAAAAAATTATATTTTTCGAGATATTAATTGTTTTGTCAAAATGTCTGTTAGTACGTGCGTTAGCAAATTTTGTGTACGCTTTCTAGCTTAAAAACTAGTGTGATTATCAAAACGAAATTTCACATGTATATTCTTTATATTGAGATTAAGAGCTGAATAGATTTTGGTTGAAATCGAGCCAAAAATTAAGAGGGAGGGGGGCTTAAAGGAAATTAAATTTATAAAATTTTAAAACTAAAAAAATCATGAAATTTATTCTATTAAAAAAGATCTATAATAAAAAGAGACATTATTTTTTTTCAGGGGCTATAATTGTGTGTGTGGGGGGGGGGGGGGGAGGGGAGAATAGAAAAGTCAATATAACTCCTAAAAATGCTCCACTATGTTAAATTGATAGTCAGCCAAACGAAGGGGGTTCAAAAATAATTTCTTTTGGCTTTGTTTTTTCGAAATATCTCAAAAACGTCTGAAACTATTAAATTTTGATTAAAAAAATTGAGCAAAACTACCGCGTATAAATTTTGTGTACACTCTAGCTCAAAAACTAATGTGAATATTAAAACGAAATTTCACATGTAGTTTGGATGGATTGAGATTAAGAGCTGATTAGATTTTGATTGAAATCAGACCTAAAATTAAGAGGAGGGGGGGTTAGAGAAATTCAATTATCAAATTTTCAAACTAAAAAAAAATCAAGAAAAATGTAATTTACTGTAAAATGAAACTATAATAAAAAAGAGAGTTATTAATTTAATTAGGGGCTGAAAGTGGGGGGGGGTTCAAAAAATTTCAATATAAATCTTAGGCCCTTTGATTATCGATTTATACAAAATTTCGCATAATGAAAATGACTAATTTCTACTAATTAAACTACTTAATTTCTAATGGCCCCAAAATTAAGGGGGGGGGTTCTTTAGTAAATAACTCGCACCTATGATCCAAATTTGTTGCTAAAACTTAAAATCCGAGGAGATAGAGCACTTTAAAAATTCCATTAGATAATAAATAATAATTAAAATTTTCTAATTTTTTTTTAATATATAATTATATTTGTTATAAGCTATTTGTAGGTTTTAAAATTAAAAAACTAATTAATATATCAAAGAAAATTGAAAAAAAAATATGTTTTAGACCCCAAAATAAAAAATTTCCTATTTTCGATTCAAGGGTCAAATTAAAAAAAAACCTTCCCGAGATATTGCATTAATAAACTTTTAATTTTCTCATTAATATATCAAAGAACAATTGATACGTCAACAAGAATCATTTTGACCGCGCTGATTTGAAAAAAGATATTTTTATCTCGCGAGACTACTGCGGACCACGCTATTGGAGTCTGCGGAGTATTAATTCTGGACCAATAGAGAAAAAGATGTAATCCACTTAGCTACAATCCAACGTCATTTCGCGTACAGCCCGCTAGACATTCGGATGGATCACCGAGTGAATCTGAAATCTCAGATGTTATATACTAGATCTAGCGCTCTGGACTGGGAGATCGAGTATATAACATCTGAGATTTCAAATTCACTCGGTGATCCATCCGAATGTCTAGCGGGCTATACGCGAAATGACGTTGGATTGTAGCTAAGTGGATTACATCTTTTTCTCTCGTGGTCCAGAATTAATACTCCGCAGACTCCAATAGCGTAATCCGCAGTAGTCTCGCGAGATAAAAATATCTTTTTTCAAATCAGCGCGGTCAAAATAATTCTTGTTGACGTATCAATTATTCTTAGATATATTAATGAGAAAATTAAAATTTATTTAATAAACCTATGTACCCAATTTGAATGCTAAATCTTAAAAATCCTAAGGAGATAGAGCACTTAATATATTTTAAAAATTTACCCCAAAATGACTATATCTCTCTTTCAGGGACAAATAGTACACTCCCTGGACTCCCGGTATCCCCCCCTTCACCCGGTACACCATTTGTATTATAAAATCGTTTATTTATATGTTGTTAGAGTTCGTGGCTGTAATAGAACTGTATTAGATGAAGCAGGAGGAATCAGCCAAAATTGGGTGGGCCTGGATTTATTTGGCCATCTTCAGTTTATTTATAATCCCCCCCCCCCTTCGGTACGTCACTGGTATTGTCAAGATTTCCACCTCCCCCTTTATTTATGACCATAAATTATTTAATTACGAGGTATCGTAAAGTCATATATGTGACCTTCTCCGAGAAAAGGGACCTAGTGTGTCAAAAAACGGGTTTGGACTTAAAGAGTGGATTCTGGTACCTAAAAGGGTGTAGAATAAGATGAAATGAGTTAGATTTCTGATAAAAATTTATTTACCCCATAAAAACGTACAAAACGAACTTGGGAAAATCGATAAAAATGAGAAAAACATTAAAATTTTATTTTTTTTGGAGTTTGGACTTCTTTTTAACCCGACTTCAAAAAAAGGAGGAGGTTCTCTATTCGATTGATTTTTTTTTTTTTTTTTTTTGTGCCTATGTTACCTCATATCTCCGCCAATTGTCAACCGATTTTGAAAAAATTTTTGCATTGGGTCCAGTCTAGCTTCCGATTGGTCCCATTTTTTTTTCGATTTTTTTCCATAGGTATTAGACCTTTTTTATTAGGTTTGTTTAGACCTAACCTCTTTGTTTATGAACCGATTTCGATGGTTCTTTTTTTATCCGAAAGGGGGTGTCTTAGGGATGGTGTCATATTAATTTGGTCAAGTTCTGATGATATGATCACTATTAATAACATCACTAAAAAGAGAAAAATAAAAATAATTTTTAAGAAAAAATAAAAACCGACTTCAAAAAATTAAGTGCAACAAATATAAAATACACTAAAAGGTATAAAATAATTATTATCTTATTTAGTTACAACTAAACGACGAAATATTAACATGAAATTACTTTTTGAAGTTGGTGCCAAACATATACCTTTTATGAATCGCACTCGACGGATCTTACTTAGTACGTTTGGCGGGTACGCTCGCTTATAGGTATAGTTTGTTTGGCACCGACTTCAAAAAGTAATTTCATGTTAATATTTCGTCGTTTAGTTGTAACTAAATAAGATAATAATTATTTTATACCTTTTAGTGTATTTTATTTGTTGCATTTAATTTTTTGAAGTCGGTTTTTATTTTTTTCTTAAAAATTATTTTTATCAGTGTTTCGTGATCTGGTACTTCGATTTTCTTTCGTTTGACAATTTCAGTTTTTTTTCTTTTTTCGGCGCTTTGACTTCAGCTTTCTTTTTCTCGTGATCCGGTGCTTCGATTTTTGTTTTTCTTGCTGGCAGGTTCAGATTTATTTTTCGATTATACAGTTGGCACAAAACTGAAACGTCACTTTATTCTTTTCCTTTCTTATAGTTATTTTTACAAAAAATACGTCACCACATAGGCATGACGTCACCAAAGTCGGCACCCAATCATAACTAACCATACCAAATCGCATCTCCCAAATGAAGGTGTATTCAAAGTGATAATGCGTTATGAAACTTTAAATGCGTTTTTCTCAAAACTTCATTTTCACACACTAGGTCCCTTTTCTATATATTATATGGATGGCTACATCAGTTAATTTTTTATATATTTTCGTGAATATATCTCCATTGTAGCCAATATAAGAATTTATCCGACATCAGTATCTTGATAAAGATATAGAGGGGAGGGGATTTCGAATAACAAGTAATTTATCAATTGTTATCTTAATAGGAATAATATGTAAGTACAAAAGAAAATATGTATGTGAAATAACATAAAAATTATGAAAATATGTTCTTTGCTATTCAAGGTAATATCTACTGATTGTTTTAAAAGTGAAAGTTTCCAAGATAATTAAAACTAAAAGGAGATAAATGAATCTGATTACAACTCAGCTCAAAGTATTCATTTATCAATTATTTGATGCACTTTTTTAGTTTTGGGTTAGTTTAGAAAATGGAAGGTTTAGTTCTAGAGCAGAGTTTCCCAAAGTGGGGCGTATGCGAAAATATGAGATATGAAATTTGTAAAAAACATTTATTTAAAAAAATTGAAAATTGAAAATAAAGTTCTATTGTGTGTGTGGGGGGGGGCGTCTCTGACCCCCCCCTTGGACAATTCGATCGCGATACACTTTCGAGATAAAAAGTAGATCTTATATACATCGGGCACCTCATATACATTCTCCCCCCCCCCCCATAAAAAATTCCTGGATCTGCCCTTGCATATTTTGGTTCTATTACGTGGTTTGATTAAATAAAAATTTTTGAGACTTAAGCTAACTAAGCTTGAGCCAGATATAAAATCGCTGTGTAAAAAGCATCAAGTCCACAAATCACATTAAATTAAGTTTTAAAAATATATTATTTTTATTTATTAAAAGTTCGTTTCTTTGTTTTGACAACAGTTGTAAGAAATCGCTTTCAAAATTATCATTCATATTACTAAAAAGAACAAAAATAAATTTTTTAACTAAAATTATTATATGGGGGGACATGATGATTTTAGAAATGTTAAAGTGGGGTATGGCCTAAAAAAGTTTGGGAAACATTGTTCTAGAGCTTGGAGGATATAAATACTAATAAATAATCTCCTTCTGGCCGTTAGTTGCGTGGTAAAAAGAGATCCATCCATCCATCTGTCCGACCTTGACCGACAGCCATTGTCCAAGGAAGCCTTCCTTCACAGATTCACTGACGTATCTTCGTATCTCCGTATCCCGGCCGCCGATCTTTCGAGCTCACTCACTTCACGTGGGCCTACACACGCATAAATATTCAACTAAGTAAGGTATCTCTTGAAATTTAACCTTGAAATCGTTCAATTTATTTATTTTCACTCGAATATCATCCCTAGGAAATAACTTTTTTTTCACACTTTCAATAAACTAAATTTAAAATATAATAATAAAACTTGAGTAAGATACGAGGTAGGTTTTTGTGAAACCTACCTCGTATCTTACTCAAGTTTTATTATTATATTAAAATGTTTCACCTAGAACCAACACCGAACTCCTTAAAAGTTATAAATTTAAAATAGTTAACCCTCTAGTGCAGTGTGTTCAAGGTACACCTACCAAATCAAGAAATTTTAGAGCATTCTTGTCCAAGATGGCTATCAATGTGGCCCGACAAAAAATCGCGAACTTACAAACTTTATAAGATTGCGACTAAAAATTCCAGTGATATTACTAAAAATAAAATATTTTTAACTTGATATTAATTTATGTGTAATAAATTTTTGATAAAGATAAGAGTAAATAAATATTTTATTTAATATGGATTTACTGGGTCACTTATTTCACATTAAAATTAAAAAATTAAAAGATATAAATTTTTTTTTTTTTTTTTTTTATCTTTTAATTTTTTAATTTTAATGTGAAATAAGTGACCCAGTATCCTTAACTCATAGTAAATCCATATTAAATAAAATATTTATTTACTCTTATCTTTATTAAAGATGTTTCACCTTGCACCAACACCATAATCTCTACTGATTATAAATTTTTGAATTTAACACGTTATTTTACAATAAGATACCTATTCATAAAGTGATTCTTAAATAATTTTATTTATTCAAGCATCTATTTTTAAGTATGAAACACACAAAAAATGAAGCTAGATCTAAAATATTTGATGAGCTTTTTGAGAATTCCTTTGAGCCAAATATCGACAGATTAATGTTCCAAAAACAATCACAAACTTCTCACTATAATTTTATGTTGCTGATTTGACTCTTATTTTTATAATAAATAAGCTGACGTGTTCTGATGTGGCAATCCACTTGACTTTACCATACAACCTGGCCCCTAAAATTATTTATAATCATGTAGGAGGGGGTTAGCTTTTGCATTTTTTGGTTGAGTTTGGTAAATGGCCAAGATTTTCATTTTTTGACCCCCACCCCTCATTTTGAGCGGTTACTTTTTGCATTTTTAGATTACTCTGGGCCCACTGGTTATGTATAAAAAATTTGGTTGAGTTTGGTACAAGGGCCTAGATTTTTAATTTTTAACCCAACTCCACCCCCCCACCCCTTAATTTTGGGTGTAAAAAGATGCACCCGGACCCGATTAAGAACAATATCTTTATTGAACTATGTAGACTTAGGTCGGGGTCTCTTCCTTCGGCCGTTAGAACAAGTAGGGGAAGGCGGCCGGAGGGTCCACCCATGTGTAGGGCCGGGTGTAGAAAAACTGAGACGACAGGGCATATTCTCCAGTCGTGTGGGAGGACGCACGATGGAAGGCTCAGGAGGCATGATGCGGTGGTGAGACGTCTGGCTGATGAACTAATTAAAAAGGAAGGCGTGTCGAGCTCGAATATTTATATCAGAGCTCGGCCGGGAACAGGAAGCCAGACATCGTGACGAAGGACGGGTCGGGGACGGTGTGGGTTCTGGATGTGCAGATAGTGTCAGCGCTCCTCGGACTGGGGGTTGCCCACAGAAACAAAATCAATTATTATAAGGGCAACTCCAGTCTGGTGAGCAACATTGCGGCAAGGTTTGAGGTGGGCTCGGGTTCTGTGAGAGTTGAAGCCATCACACTCTCGTGGAAGGGAGTGTGGTGGCATAAAGCGGTGCCTCCCTTGTCGCCCTGGGAATTTCCTAGAGAACTTTATACGATATGACCTTCAGGGCGATGAGGGGTTCATTAATGAATTTTTACAGCTTCAACAGGAGAACTTATAGGGAAATCGCCATGCGCTAGAAATTGTATATAAAAAGAAAAAAAAGAAAAAAGAAATTTTTTTTGTAAATATATTATGTTAAAATTCCTATAATTATGTAAATACTCCTGTAATTAAATTCACCCGACTATGTAAATATTTCTTGTTAGTGGAGGCCCCCACCTGCGTGGCCCAATAAACGAAAAATCAATGGACCAAAACTACGTGTGAAATTTGGTTTCAATATTCACACTAGTTTTTTAGCTAGGTCGTCCACAAAAATTTGGTAACGCACAGACTAACAACCAGACTAGCTATGTAACTAACTAACAGACATTTTGACAAAACAATTATTATCTCGAAAAATATAATTTTTTCGATGTTCACTTATTAGAGCTTTTTTGTAGACCGAAATGCCATGGATTCGCTGAATTTTTTTAATCAAAATAGTTTCAGCTGTTTTTGAGATATTTCGAAAAAAAGGAAGGAAAAAAACCACTTTTTTCATGCACGATTACAATACTTGACCATACCCTGTATGGTAAAGTAAAAATTTATAAAGTAACAAAGCTTCATTTCTTAAGTATATTAAGTATATATTCTACGCTTTTTGGCTCATCAGCTATTATTAATGTTAGCGTATTTTATGTGTGGCCCAAAACAGCTCATATTCTTCCAATGTGGCCCAGGGAAGATAAAAGTTTGGACACCCTTGTTTTATAGGTACACCAAAGGAAAAATCAATGTTTATTTATTTATTTATTATTAAAATCAATATAATATGAAAATTTTAGTTGGTTCATGTCTATTTTAATAATAAATAATAGATTCACGGGTTTTATTTCTAATATGAAAAGATGTTTATTGAAGGAGACAATAAAAGAGTTAATTTCCGAGAAACATTGTTTTACCAGATGAATCAAATATTAAATTAATTAGATCAGAATTAGATCCCTTAAAAATTAGTATTTTCGAATCGTTAGAAATTTTAAAATCATACAATAATTCACCAAAAAAATTCTTAAATCGTAAAATAGAAATTCCCGAAAGCTTTATTTTAAAAATAGCTGCTAAAATATAAACTTCACGAACGCCAACTACAGTCAAAATAATAAAACAAGTATAAGTGTCAATTCTTAACTTGCCCACTCTATGTAATTTATAACCTTACCACATGAAAAATGTTAACCTTTCATTCATAAATTAATTCCTGTGAATACATTGTAATAGACTGATGAAGAGGGCAAAGCCCTCGAAACTATAGTCTCGTTATAAATAAATAAAATTTATAATTCCAGCAGAAGACACACTCTTTTATTGTCTCCTTCAATATATAAAAATTCTGCTACTCTCGGCAAAAACTTTCAATTTAAAAGATGTTTAATGAGAAATGTGAGCCTGCTTAAAAATGAGCAGAGGCGATCAAAATTTGGAGCAATCGTTGATAAGGCTGCTCGAATAACTAACTCTCTATCTCTCTTCACAAAACCTGACATTTTTCCGCGGCACACCAACTAATGACCACGGTACATCAGTGTGCCGCGGTACACAATTTGCGGAACACTGCTCTAGAGCATGAATTCGCCACTCAAAAATTAAAGAGCCGAAACTTTTAAGAGACGATGTATTTTCGGGAGTTTACAGGTATACATTTGGAGTGTGGTTTTTTAAGAGGAATAAAATTTTTGGACCGAGACGCAGCCCGCCAGGGCACCAGCCCGGAGGGCCGAGCTTCGGGGGCGTGCCGAAGGCACGCACGAAAAGCTCGTTTATAATGTTTCACCTAGAACCGACACCTAAATCCTTAAAAATACCTATCTATCTATCGGGGGAGGGAAGGGCGTTGTCTTTTCTTAAGACTATACCAACATATAGATAGATATAGGTAAGTCTCTTTTTTTTTTTTTTAATCTTTGTTTAACACGTAAAAGTTCAGAAAGAAACTTTTTAACTTTTTATCTGGAAAGGAAACGAAGCTTTTGAGAAATGATTCTCAACACGATAACTAAATCTTTTCGGTTAACTCCTCGATTAACTTTAGTAATCTTCTTGTAAGTTTTTTCATTCGAAATAATTTGATATTTTTTTTTTTACCTTTTCTTACAATTATTGCGAAAAAATCCTTTTGAATTCTTTGACTGGTATATTTTCATTCACCAGGTATAATTACAACTCGTAATAGATTATGAAATGCCAGCTGCGAAGCCCGCCTTCGTAGTAGGTTCTAAGATAATAATTTAAATTTCTTAATTTTAATAAATTTTATTTGTCATGAACTATTAATGGATTTTAAAATTAAAAAAATCACGTCGGCATCGTCGCGCAATCCGATTATAATAAGTATAGATATTTACTTATTAGTTTTTTAAATTTATATAAATGTTGTAGTAAAAATCCGTTTTTTAGTAAGAGCGGGTTCTTACTAGTTAAAACGCGTTTCTCTGAACTAGAGATTACTGATGTTGGTTGAGTTTGGTTCAAGGGTCCAGAATCCTCATTTTTGACCATCCGCCTCATTTTTAACCGACTTCAAAAAAGGAGGAGGTTCTCTATTCGACTGATTTTTTTTTCTATGTTACCTAATATCTCCGCCAATTGTGAACCGATTTTGAAAAAAAAATTTGCATTGGGTTCAGCCCACCTCCCGATTGGTCCCATTTTTTTCATAGGTATTAGACCTTTTTTATTAGGTTTTTTTAGACCTAACTTCATTGTTTATGAACCGATATCCGATAGGGGGTGTCTTAGGGATGGTGTCATATTAATTTGGTCAAGTTCTGATGATATGATCACTATTAGGTAATAACATCACTAAAAAGAGAAAAATAAAAATAATTTTTAAAAAAAAACCGACTTTAAAAAATTCAATGCAACAAATAAAATACACTAAAAGGTATAAAATAATTATTATTTTATTTAGTTACAACTAAACGACGAAATATTAACATGAAATTACTTTTTGAAGTCGGTGCCAAACATATACATTTTATGAATCGCACTCGACGGATCTTACTTAGTACGTTTGGAGGGTATAGGTATAGTTTGTTTGGCACCGACTTCAAAAAGTAATTTCATGTTAATATTTCGTCGTTTAGTTGTAACTAAATAAAATAATAATTATTTTATACCTTTTAGTGTATTTTATTTGTTGCATTTAATTTTTTGAAGTCGGTTTTTATTTTTTTCTTAAAAATTATTTTTATGGGTGTTTATTTTCAAAAATTTTTAAACGAAAATGTCAAAAATTACATCCTCTACAACTTTGCTTCTAATTATTGACATTTTCGTTTAAAAAATTTTGAAAATAAACACACAAAATGAGGCGGATGGTCAAAAATGAGGATTCTAGACCCTTGAACCAAACTCAACCAACATCACTAAACTCTATTTGCCACAAAGGTATACAGTGAAACGCGTTTCTACTAGTAAGAACACGTTCTTACTAAAAACGGGTATTTACTGCAACATATATATATGAAAATTCAAAAATTTGCATATTATTATGTATACCTATGTTCATGGACGATTTGAGAATCGAAATCAGCCAAAATCTCCTGCAAACCATATTTTCTTCAAGAAAATCTTGTACTATAGGTAAATCAAATTTCGCACTCCTCAATTAACAATCACATGTGACGAAATTATGGAGTAGCGGAGAGAAAGGGATTAGAGGCTTTCGAAAAGTGGTGCTACAGAAGAATTAAATTAGGTTGGAGTTGGTTAACAATGTTTCACTATAAACCAACACCGCGTTCCCTAAATTCTACAGAAGAATGATGAATATCAAATGGATGGATAAAATTACACATGAAGAAGTTCTTGGAAGAATCGGAGAAAGAAGAACCTTGCGGAAGAGTCTGAAGAAGAGAAGAGGTCAGATGATGGGGCACACACTGAGACATGGGGGACTGCTTAGGGGATGATCATTTGGAGGGGAGGTGGGAAAGAAAAGGGAAGGGAAGACCCAGATTAGAATATTTCAACCAAATAATTGGGGATATGGGATGCCAGACATTTAGAGAGGTCAAACAGCTGGCGGGGGACAGAGTCGAGTGGAGACGGATTGTTGCATCAAACCAGTCTTAGGACTGTATACTCAATGATGATGATGATATTGTATGACTTCTCTAATTCACATAGAATAATAAAATCACTTATAAAACCGACTTACAAGCTCTTCCAATTCAGACAATTAAGAAATTACTCGCACATCTCTTGTAACCAAAAAATTATTCAGCACTTCACTAGAAGAATAAGACACATTGATTGGCCACCCAAGATTTAAGATCTCTTGATTTCTATTAATAACGCCAACGTGGTAAGTATGCGGTACTAAAAGGACTGATGGGGCCCGGCGCGGGGTGAACCGCGAGCTAAAATCATGTACACCTACTTCCATTTCCACTTTCATTTCAAGTGGAAGACAATAGATTATCTAATGAATTCCAAAGTAATTCCAAATAATTCCAAAAAAGGTGTATACCTAATTCCAATCGCGGTTCACCCCTCGGGGCCCGGCCTATCCCTGTAATTATTTAACTTACAAAAAACTAAACCAACGAAAATACAATATAAAATATAGCTTGAAATTCTATTTGAAATTACTTTTATTTTTAATATTTTTATACATAATTTAAGAAAAAAATTGCCCCTCCCCCTTAAAAAAACCAATTTGCAACTGACCCAAATCCAGGCTGATTCAGCTACTTGCAAATGTTTTAAATATTCACTACACTTTATACTATTACTATTAATTTTTAAGATAATATAATAATTAATAAAGTAAAGGGTGTATTCACAGTGAATGAAATAAAACTCAAAGAGGTTTATACAAACTCAATATATTTCGGATTATTAGTCCATCATCAGGAGTTTACAGTTTATAACTAATAATAATTGAACGAGTGATCACAATTTTTAAAAAGATGTTAAAAATTGTGATCACTCGTTCAATTATTATTAGTTTTAAACTGTAAACTCCTGATGATGGACTAATAATCCGAAATATATTGAGTTTGTATAAACCTCTTTGGTTTTATTTCATTCACTGTGAAACTACACACCCTTTACTTTATTAATTAATATCATGTTTCACCTAAAACCTACACCACTTTCCCTAAATAAAAATAAATAAATAAAATAATAGATAATAATTAGACATTTATTTTTTAATTTAATTAATAATTAAAACTAAACGTCTTTGTATTAATGTTAGTTGTATATAAGGTTCCTTGTAAAAAGTTCATATAGGTGCTACTTTTGTTTGGAATGCTATTAATATTAACGACATCGAAAACATCAATAAGAATTTATTATTTTCACGAAATTAATAGTTTTGGAATTTAATTTATGCAGGTATTTGAGTTTTTACTGTGGGAACATTTCGACCTACTATAAAAATACGCATTCAAATGATTTCACTAATAAATACATAAAGAATTTGTTTTATTATATAAACTAATATTCTAAAAAAAAAAAAAAAAAATACGAAAAAATTACTCATAATTATCAGAAATTTTAGAGAAGTGAAAAAAAATGGTCGAAGATTGACAGACAAGCCACTATTGGAATGATGATATTTTGATTATCATATATAATTTTTAACTTTTATGGACCATACTCATAAAACTATTGATAAAATAGTAATACCTACTAAGTATTTTTTTTACTTATGGAAAGTGGTGTAGGTTTTAGGTGAAACATGATGTTAGTTAATAGAGTAAAGGGTGTGTAGTTTCACAGTGAATGAAATAAAACTCAAAGAGGTTTATACAAACTCAATATATTTCGGATTATTAGTCCATCATCAGGAGTTTACAAGTCAATACTAATAATAATTGAACGAGTGGTCGCCATTCTTGACATTCAAATCATGGTTCCCATTATAACAAAATATAACATTCAAATCTTACACAAGAAAAACACCAATGAAAATTTAAAATTTAAAAAAATTTAAAAAATTGTTTTACAAAGATTTTTCTTTTTAATTATAAAATATATAAATGTAAATATAAGAAATCTAAGTAAATATGAATATTAATATAAATAAAAATTACAAGTATAAATATAAGGTCTTTTTTAGAATTAAATTAAAAATAAAATTACAAATTTAAGTCATAGACACAAAATTAATTATAAATACCAATTTACAATAAGCCTAAATAACATATAGAGATGAAGATTTAAAATAAAACATAATAGGGATAAATTAGATGAGATAAATTACAATATACAACAATTGTTTGTGGTTATCTCATATATCAAAATGTCATTTATTTTAGAAGACTGAAGGCGCGTATTTGAATTTAATTTTTGATTGTAATTTGGGAATAATATATATTTGAGAGGAGACTGAGGTTAAGTTTTTTAATTTTTTGTTAATTAGTAGATCTATTATTGTGGAATTTCTAATGTCCTGCTGGTTATTGAGAATTTTATCTTTTTCAATTATAGCTTTCTTAATTTCACGGTTTGATTCTAACCGGTCCTAGTTTTTCGGCTTTTAGAGAGCGCAGTGTAGTGGTATAGGATTTTGGGATAGAGGTGAGTGATTGTTTTCAATAAGATGGTGGTCTGCGAAGGCGGAGAGTTGGATCACTCTGTATGGTGTCCTGATTGCAACTTTCTTAACGAACTCAAATGTTCTTTATGCCGGGTTTTGAAAGTTCTGCCCGTCTGACCAATATAAAACGAGTCGCAGTCTTGACATTCAAGTTTATAAACACCAGATTTCTCCTTTGGGTCAATTTTATCAAGTATTTTACTAAGTATTATGACTATTCTAAATTTAACGAATGGAGACGTTCTAACTCTTGATTTTCCAAAATTTTTAGTTCATTCTTGCCAGAAGAAATTGAACGTCGCAATAAAAGAATCTATATTATATTTATAAATTGTTGCTATATATATATATATGTGTGTGATTGTAATGAATTATGTGATGTATCTATATTGAAGATTTAAGAATGAATGTTTCATGTGAAATGACAAATTCCGGTTCTTGAACGAGATGTATGTATGATTTCAAATTATTATAAAAAAGAAAAAATTTGTGTTATATAATTCTATAAAAGAAAAAATGTAAATAAGTGTTTCATTTCAATTCTTAGAACCTACTGAGGATGAGTTTGAAGTGGTGACCAAACTGTATAGTTATCAATTAAATAATACAAATGGTTATTAAAATTATTGTTTTATTATATTTGTGACAAAACCAACCCTTCAATTTAAAGAAAAATTTAAATCAAGTCACTTAAGTTCTGGAAGAAATTTAAGCAATAAAAGAAGCTTCAATAACTGAATCAGAAGATTTGAAAAGAAGACAATTTAATTCATACTCACAAGAAGTCCCACAAGCAACGGTGTTGCTGTTCACACTATGACGGCGAAAAAAGTCAACCTCGCTTTGCGGCGACAAAACTGAACCTAGCTTTATTTTTTTCGAATTATGCTTTATTTATTGATTGGTTTTTTAATTTTTAAAACCCACTAACAGAAGTTCAAAAACAAATATTATTATATTATATTAAAAATTATAAATTTTTTTGTTTTGTTTTTTAATTAACGAAATTCATCTACAATCACATAACAAAACAGGTGTTGTTTACAAATAAAGTGGTTCAATCAGCTTTTTTTTTACTCTAGCTTCAGAAACAAGATGTTATTTAATTTGTATGTTTTTACTTCGGAATCATCTCCCGATTATTTTTTTTATTTTTATTTTCTGTCTTATTTATTTTATCAAGTTGTTTATAGATTGTATTTTTAACAATTGTACTTTTGCATCTAAATTAAATAAACCGGTTTATGTCTTAATTTTGTTGATTTCGTGGTCCCCGTATTGATTCGTCAAATTTGTCTTACCGAATTACACTCAAGCTTTTTTTTTTGGGTCGAAGTAAACTTGATGTTCTATAATTCGAGTTTTGTTGCCTTCGGGCATTTAACTCCAAAAAACTACCAGAAGAAGCCCGCTCGTCCTACGGACTCGTCAATTTTCTCGCAGTGGTTTTTCCCTTACGTTGCCTGGCAACAAAATTCTCTATTAAATATGTCCGGTTGCTTGGGCAAAAAAAGCTCTCGTGTAGTTATAAGTGAAAAGTATTATCATTATTATCTTTGAAGTGTGGTGGAGTGGCATAAAAGCTGTCTTGCGAGTGTGAAGCTTTTTTGGCAGAGTTTTTTGATAGTTGTTAACTCTTCTTTCAGTTTAAAGATAGGAAAAACAAAGGTTGGTTTTTGAAATTAGGCTGGAATAAGGAAATCTCTGCGTTACTCATCGTGAAAATATTTTGTTTATTTTAAAATATTTTTTCTTTTACTGAATATCATACTGGATTTAAAAATGGATAGTCGATCCAGGGTAGCAGGACCTGAAGTATCTTATGGCAGCTTGTGAGGAGGAATTTTTCTGGAGTTGGAGTTTACACAAGAAATATTAAAAACAAATGTATGTTTTTAGAGTTTGATTCACTCGATATATATTTCGAGGTATTAGCCCATCATCAAGAGTTCAAATGAAAACTAGGAGCACAAATTGTAAAAACATTCAACAAGTAAAATTTTGAAAGAAGAGGTAGGTTCAGAATTTTTTTTTTTATATAAGCAAAATATTGTATTTAAAATAAAAAAATTAAAAAACAA
Source organism: Forficula auricularia (assembly GCA_024734495.1). Lineage (NCBI taxonomy): Eukaryota > Metazoa > Arthropoda > Insecta > Dermaptera > Forficulidae > Forficula > Forficula auricularia. The sequence continues at coordinate 24,947 of JALMQS010000569.1, forward strand.
AATTACAAACAAATCAAATTAAAAACAAAAATACCAAACACCCAAATATGCCATCAAAATTTAAGAACTAATTTTTAATTTATTAATTTTAGCAAATTAGAATCAATGATTATATCTCTTTGTCAAAGTCCAATTGATTGTTGAGAATACTGAATTTATTCACCCAGGAGCCAAATTTAAATTTCAGATTGATTCTAGAAGAAAGATCTGGGTTCCACTTTGCTTTCAAAACGAATTGGGGCTAGGATTGGAAGTAGAAGCAGTGTGATCTTTCAGTCTGAAATGTAAACGAAGAGCAGCTTAGAGGTAGAATCTGAATTCTTATCGATTAGATCATGTTAAGGACTCTAAGAGCATATTCATGTTCAGGACAACGATTGTTATTCAGTTTTCATTTGAACTCCTGACGATGCAGGCTCTTAACCCAGAAATATATATCGAGTGAATCAAACTCTATAAAAGCCATCCCTTTGTTTTAGCTATTTCACTTTTTGTGAAACCTAATCTAGAAAATTCTCCTCATACAGTTACTTACTCTAATGTTTCACCTAGAGCCGACACCTGAAATCCTTAAAAATTATGCATCCACTAGGTAGTAATTGAAACCACAAGTGAGTGGCATTTTCTCTATGGGATAGAGATTCAGATGGACTATTGAGATTATAAGGATATAGGGAAGAATGGTATTAGTTTAAACACTGATCTGGTTCCTACGAGTTAGTTTGTTGAGATATTAATATCTTGTGAGGATTTGCACTTCATTTGTATGATCTGGCATTGATTTGTGCAAGTCTGTCTATTTATTACTACTTGGATTATAGTCTTCTGCTTTATGAATCTGTAAATCAATTATAATTTTATTAAGTCCTAAAGATCTAAATTGGTAAAAAAAAATTGTTTTAGTTCTCACAAGCAATTGGCAAGAGGTAGAGAGAGGTCATACCATCCTTGTTAAGGTTTTTGACTGATTCCTTAACTTATGGCAAGCCACCGAGATGGCTAATGCGTCGCTTGCTCCTGGTATCGGGTTTTTGTGCGGAATTTTAAATTGATTTTTGTCTTTTTGATGAAATATATGGTCATGTTATTTGTTAATGAGCATACATTTCTATTTTTTTTTTTTATTTATTTTTTTTTTTTTACTTGTTTTTATTATTTGTTTAAATTATTGTAATTAATTTGTATTGATGTTTGTTAATGTATTGTAACTAAGATTGTATTGATGTTTGGAGGACCTAGCCACCGTAGGACTTGTGCCTCAGGTCGAGGAATAAATTTCTTCTTCTTCTTCAAATGTGTTGCAAATGAAAAGAAAAAAGTTTGGCATCGAAAAAAACTAAACTTTAGCTGAAATTCAACTGCAGTGATCACTTTAAAAATCTTTTAATTTTATATAATAAATATTAAAGTTCAATTTGCCCTATTTAATACTATAGTAATAAGCTAATTTTTTATTACTCAATTTAAATGTCTTTTTACATAAGATTATTTAAACTAAAGTTAAATCCCATTATATGTGCAGTGGAAATTAAAAATGATAAAAAATAAAATAAATTATTGAAATAAACATATTTGAACAATGAATATTAGTCTTTTTAATTTTTGTAGGATTTCTTTATATTTAGTTATTGACAATTAAAACAGAGATTTAAAACTTGAAAGATCTCCACATTTTGAAGAGGTATAAAAAATGAAAAAATTTAACTAGAAAAAACTGAATATATTTTTGAAAAAGACATAAAATAATTTTTTTTTATGTTTTTAAACCTTTAGATCACTCGTAGACGAAAAAAAGGAATGGGGGTCAAAAATGAAAATTCTAGCCCACCAAGCCTAAAACTATGCTGAGTTCAGGGGCGGATCCGGGGGGGGGGCGGAGGGGGCGACTTAAAAAACATTTATTTTTTTAATTTTTTAAATTATTATTATTATTGTTAGGACGTCTCTGACCCCCCCCCCCCCCCCACACACTTTGAGATAAAAGTGATCTTATATGCATCAGAGCCTTTAACCATTCTACCCCATAAAAATTTATAGGATCACTTATAGGTTGAGTTTTGCATTTGGGGGTCCACAGAATATGTATACAAAAATTTGATTCAGTTTAATTAGGGGCTAAATTTTCTGTTTTGACTCCCCCTTTTTGCCTGATATAATGTTTAAAATATATTAAAAAAATTATCTTATGTTCTTTTCAAAAATATATTCAGTTTTTTCTAGTTAAATTTTTTCATTTTATATATTAAAATATGGTAGATCTTTATCCCCACAACATAGTCAAAATTTTAAATATCTTAATGAATCGAATAGAATTTCTAAATCAGGGAAAAATATGACAAACATTAATGGAAAATCGAATATTATCATTTCTTTGCGGCCACCCTGTACATTTAATAAATTAATATTTATTTTACCTTGCTAGCTATTGCATCCTAAAGTCCAGTAAGAAAAATAACACCATAGGAATAAATAAATAATTAAAGCATTGGGATTGAATGTTTAGCGCTAGTCCTTGAAGGATTGACGGTTATAAGGGGCTGGGAAGATACCAGGGAACATAATAAATATTGATGTAACTTTTAATATTCAATATATTATAATAAATTATGATGTGCTTACATATCTTACATATATTGTAAATATGTTGTTTCCCTTTTCTATATTTTATATTTGTTTATTTTCTATTGTTGCCATAACAACTAACCTAGAATCAAATCCATCAATTCTATTATATCTACTCTTATTAAACAGGCAAAAATTGTATATTTATTTATTTATATATATATATTTATTTATATATATATATATATATATATATATATATATATATATATTTATTATCTTGGTTCTATTTTGAAAACGGCCCTACTGATTTTGATGAAATAAATCTATTAACAATTTTGAGGATAAAAATTATTATGTCTGGACCTATTAAATTCCATCTTAATTGATTTTTCTTATTCAATAATTATTGATAGATGAAAATCTCAATAAAAAAAATTGATTTGACAGTCAGATTAGAACCCAAGACCTCTTATCAAGGCTGTACTTTACCAGTGACCACTTGAACCATTTTAGAAATCTTTGCTTTTTTTACTTTAAAATGAATATTTTTGAATTAGAGGTGGAAATAATTGGAATATATTATATATGTAGCTGCTATTTTATCTAATAAATTATTTAAATAAATTGAAAATATGTAGCAAATTTGAATTAAGCTGAAGAAAGACCATAGTGTATACTACTATACTTTTTGCGCTTTTTTTTTTTTATTTTGAAAACGGTTTCTCAAAAAAAAATCGACATTTTTATCAGAATTTTAAATTAAAAATAATATTAAAATAAAGCTTTTAACTGAAGAAAAAAGTTACCGAGCATCGCTCGGTGCCTTATCAATATATATATCAATAATAATAAAATTCTAAATGCAATTTTTCTATATTAGTCAAAAGAAATAAAATCGAATAGAATATTTATTCATTCCAGGTAATAATTATAATAATTTGGAATTGTTTTTATTATATTGGAGAACGTGAGTGAATCCACGTGTCCGGGTCGACATTCTCGTTTAATATAAAAGAGAGAACCAAAACATTAAAGAGAAGAGAGAGAGAGAACCTTTCTCTCTCTCTCTCTCTCCCACTCTGACCGTGAGATTTGTTTTCGAGGCTCAGAGGCTCAGCAGAGAGCACGAGACTAGAATTGCAACAAAGCGGGAAAATCCCCATGAGAAGAGAGTAGTGTGCTAGCGCATATGGATTAACTTGACAGGGAATTTGGATCTGTATTTGACACTACCAAATACCACACAAAGCTTACGGGTTACGGGTAGGTAGTTGCTTAAGGTATGCGAAAGTAGAAATAGCTAAACAGACATTGACGCTGTCGAGGCCACTATTTTTCAAATTTTTAAGCCTTTAAAATTAAAGGTAGGTATAAAAGGTTGCATATAATAATTGAGTACCCGGAGGCACCGAGCGATGCTCGGTAACTTCTTCCTTCAGTTAAAGCCTTTATTTTAATATTATTTTTAATTTAAAATTCTGATAAAAAGGTCGATTTTTATTTGAGCCGTTTTCAAATTAAAAGAATACAAAAATATATATATATTCGCCCACTGTACGCCCCCCCCCCCTCACCCCGCTCGACCCCCCCGAAACCTCGCCCTACCCCCGGACCCCCACCACTCACCCGCGCCTCCTGCGCCTGTTTTGATTCAACCATATGATTCATTTTTATTCATCCAATTGTTAATAAATAAAACCTATCAAAATGTGTTGTTTTTTCAGAAAATTGAGACCTGCTTATGCGAAAATATATTTTTAAATAAATTCTTGATTATTTTTTATTCTATTATTAGCCAAATAAAGTTTACTTTGCCAAAACAATTATAGAACGTTTGTCAATATTCGCTAACGTTTAGGGAGAACACAATATGTTAAAATCCACAATCTTCTATACTTCTTCAGAGGCCTTTGAGAGATAATAGGATTAAACCACGACCCATACGTCTTGCCTGGGCACAAAAAGGAAAAGGGAAATACTTTTTAAAACCCTAAGAATGGGATTTATACCTGAGAGTAATTAATTTGATTACGAAAAAACCCATCAAAAACAGTTTCGCCGAAGATGAGACCGTGACAGATCGAATTGTCTCCCAAAAACCCCGTAACTCTTGAATTTCGTCAAAAATCGGTAAGGAAGTCGTTTCAAAATAGAACAACATACAAAGACAAACACAAACAAATAAATATACAATTTTTGCTCGTTTAATAAGAACTAAATTAACTTAGTTTTTATGTTTTTTAAATATTCGTGAAATTTTCATATCGTAAATAAATTCTCAAAAGGAGTATATTTTACGAAAAATTATGGGTGAATTATATAACTAACACACCGAATTGAAACTATTTAAAATTGTTGTGTAAAATCTGTTAGATAAATTAAAAAAAATCATTATGAGGATTGGATAAGTTAGTGGTTGCAGAAAAATTCAGCCGAGATCAAAATACCCTACATCATTATATATATAATAAAAATCAATTTCTGTTTCTTTATAGCAGATCTCTCAAATGCCTGAACCATTTTAATTTTTTTTTTAATAATAAATCAAATTCAATTGTATAAAAAAAAGTTGCAGAAAAATTGGAAAATTCAGGAAAAACTAAAAAAAAATCTTAACATAGCTTCCAGACAAAAAAACCAAACGAGCAAAAAACAAATGTTGGCGGCCCTGTTGTAAGATTTCACGAAGTGTAGGCTTCATTCTCAATAGCTCTAGCTCACATTATCGTTTGAAGAAAGAATTTATTATTGCAACACAAGGAATTTAAAAAAAAAAACTATCTCTTTTTTTTGAAATGCACATTTCCGCTCAAAAATTGAAAAAAACTGTCTACACAAACTTTGTCCAAACTCGACTTGAAATATTCAATATAACTATTTCATATACTTATTCATCAATCAGATATCACTTTACTAAAGTTCAAATGTCAGGCTACAATTTCAAAAACCGATTTCTCATTTTTCGACAAAGTTGAGAATAAATAACCATTCTACATTCGATTTTTGGCGTTTCAGTTTATTTCGTGTGACCATTCACGCCCCGGAGACATGGAGGAAATCGACTTAGGAAAATCAAAATGCAACGATCGGTCGCCACTCTAATACTGAGGAATAACCTTATAGCATTCCATTTTTGATGTTCGCTGAACTATTAAACATGGCCACTTCTCGCAAAACGTGGAAGAATCGAACTTAAAAAATCAAAAGGGCTATAAATTCTTTTCTGGCAAACAACTCAAGCTAGAGAATAAGATGGTTTTTCACAAATAAGATTGTATACATACTTTTGTGTCTAGCAAAATAGAATAATAATTGTAATTTTCAAGATCATTATACTCATCTATATTACTTACCTACATATAATATAACTATCTTTTTATTTTCCTGCACACAGATTAACAAATGGATTTTTATTACATTTAGAAATGTTGCGTTTTCAATGCTATATTTGTTGAGAGTGTATATTGCGAGTTCAAATAGAATCTCAAGTCATCATCTATTTCAAGACTTTATCGCCAAAACAATTCTTCATTCATCTGATAACTATTAAAACATCAATAAAGCAGCTCAGGTTGGGGGTTCAGGGGGCAGAAACTGTCTTGGCAGCGCCAAAATGACTTACCTTTAAGTTGAAGGACTAGGTTATTGCATTCAGACTGGTAAGTATCAATGGATCTAAGTATTTTTAATGAAATATTTGATTTTGTATTATGATTGAAGCGAAATTTCAAGATGGGACCTACGCTCTTGGATTGGGTACATCGCGAGTCAATAAGAAGCGCATAGGAGAGATTAGAGGGGATGTTTTAGGTAAAGATTTCGACAGGAGAACACGTCGAAGAAGTGGAGTCAAAAGTTTCTAATCGGCTTATCGCAAGACCTAATTTCGGTATTGTTCTGTGGTTTGGGACAAACATCCGCAACGGTTAGAGAGAAAAATTGATCTGGTACAAAGGAGGGCGGCTTCGATTACGTTTTTGAGTAGAGATTTGACGGTGGATTTCAGTAGTGTCACTTCAGCGATTAATGGCGTTAGATTTGATACAGTTTAGTGGAGGAGAAGGGAATGGGCTAAATTGAAAGTGATTTTCACAGCACTACTCAGGGTTTTAGGAGTTGGGGAGGAAATAACTGTCCGTCAAATTCACATCAGCCCGGTTATTTAGGTGAACAAATCTGATCATAGAAAAAAGGATTCGTAAGCCAAGATGCTTGAAAAATCTCGGTTTGTTAACGTTCATTTGGATCCGGCATTATTGTTGGAGACAGTCTGTCATGTTAATACCTGGGATTATGGTCCTCTGCCCCCTGCGATTGGGCTCTTGTTCTTCAGTTTGCATCGAAGTCCTCATCATCCCTAGAGGTGTGAAACTTGCCTTTGAGTTCTGGCAAGCAGAAGTAGCTCGAGGTGCAGAAGTGGTGCATACCATCCTTGTTCAAGGTTTGACGGAGCTTTCTTTCGGCATATCCCGGGATGGGCTGTGTCGTCGCTTTACTTCTGCAATTATCGGGTTTTTGCGCGGAATTTTTGAATTATTTTTTCTTTTGATGAAATCTATGATCATCATTTATTTTGTTGAGACATGCACTGTTTACTTTTCTTCTTCTTCTTTTTTTCACTTGTTTATTAATTTGTTATTAGTGGTACCAATTAATTTGTATTGATGTTTATTAATGTATTCGTAGCTAGATTGTATGATGTTTGGAGGACCTAGCCACCGAGGACTTGTGCACTAAGCAGGTCAGAAATAAAATTGTATTTATTTATTTATTTATTTATTTATTTAAGTTAGAACGGAAGAACATGTTTGTTTATTTTCTATATCAACAATAATAATAGATTCATTGTTGTTGCCATGGCAACCTAATTAAAATCAATTAATTAGTTATTATATATAAATGTATGTTTATTCTCATCAAACAGAGAGCAACCTCATTGATTTGTCTTTATTAACCAACAACTCACCTACTACTTACTCTCTCAGCAAAACAAAATCTTTTCAATTAAATTAGTGGAAAAATGAGAGCTTTTTGCTCAATTGTTTTTATTTTTTCAAACTAACGATGATCAAAGTACAAAAAAAACCATTCGATTATTTTAAATTCCTGAATCACGTATTATATTGATAAGCTACTTGATGAGAATAGGATTATATTAATGATAACTTTAATAAAATTATATAATTGATATGATATTAGAAATTGTCTCACACATTTCAGACATTTCTCAGTAAGGATTAATCTATATAATAAAAATGAATTTCTTTTTCTTTGTAAGCGCAGATCTCTCAAATGCCTGGACCGATTTGGCTAATTTTTCTTTTAAAATGTTCGTAATAGTCCACTTCAGGTTAATACGTAAAAAAAAATTGGAAAAGTTGCCCGGAAAATTGGAAAATTCAGGAAAAACTAAAAACAATTCAGGTTAGCCAACATAGCTTGCCAAACAATAAAACTAAACTAACAAAAAAAAAAAACTGCAACAAAGATTTAAAAAAACTATCTTTTTTTAGCCGACTTCAAAAAAGGAGGAGGTTCTCTATTCGACTGATTTTTTTTTTTTTTTGTGCCTATGTTACCTCATATCTCAGCCAATTGTGAACCGATTTTGAAAATATATTTTGCATTGGGTCCAGTCTAGCTTCCGATTGATCCAATTTTTTTCATAGGTATTAGACCTTTTTTGTTAGGTTTGTTCAGGCCTAACTTCTTTGATTATGAACCGATTTCGATGATTCTTTTTTATTGGAAAGGGGTATCTTAGGGATGGCGTCATATTAATTTGGTCAAGTTCTGATGATATGATCACTTTTAATAACATCACTAAAAAGAGAAAAATAAAAATAATTTTTAAGAAAAAAATAAAAACCGACTTCAAAAAATTAAATGCAACAAATAAAATACACTAAAAGGTATAAAATAATTATTATCTTATTTAGTTACAACTAAACGACGAAATATTAACATGAAATTACTTTTTGAAGTAGGTACCAAACAAACTGTACCTATAAGCGAGCATATCCTCCAAACGTACTAAGTAAGATCCGTCGAGTGCGATTCATGAAAGGTATATGTTTGGCACCGACTTCAAAAAGTAATTTCATGTTAATATTTCGTCGTTTAGTTATAACTAAATAAGATAATAATTATTTTATACCTTTTAGTGTATTTTATTTGTTGCATTTAATTTTTTGAAGTCGGTTTTATTTTTTCTTAAAAAATTATTTTTATTTTCTCTTTTAGTGATGTTATTAATAGTGATCATATCATCAGAACTTGACCAAATTAATATGACACCATCCCTAAGATACCCCTTTCCAATAAAAAAAGGATCATCGAAATCGGTTCATAAACAAAGAAGTTAGGCCTAAACAAACCTAACAAAAAAGGTCTAATACCTATGAAAAAAAATGGGACCAATCGGAAGCTAGACTGGACCCAATGCAAATAAATTTTCAAAATCGGTTGACAATTGGCGGAGATATGAGGTAACATAGACACAAAAAAAAAATTCAGTCGAATAGAGAACCTCCTTTTTTGAAGTCGGTTAAAAATAAAAAAGTTCGAGGCAAGCTTTTGATTATATATATAGATGAAAAATATTTAATTTAAAATAAAATATGTTATTTTAAAATAATTTTTCTTAAAAATACCCTTGGGAATCTCACCTCATCCTTTTTCTATTGTATTTAAGACCCTCAGCCATTTCAAAAGAACTAAGCCTTTTGGCTTTTGTATTCGAGCTCATTCATTCATTTCAATATTATTTATTTATTTCAAAGTTAATTATAAAGGATTATTGAAACTATACTAACTAAAGTAACTGAAAGGAATTCATTAGCTTTTGGAATTTCTATAAAAAATATATTTTAAAGATTAAAACCAAAAATTCAATTAGCCCGTAGAATTCTTTAAAGAAAACATAATCATTTGAAAACCCATTTTTATATTGTTTTGAAATCTAGGAAATTTCAGCCTATTGAAATTATTAAAAACCTATTTTGAGCCTAATTAAACCTGAATTTTCTATAATCTAATAATAAACTTTAAAAGCTTTATTATTTTTAATTTTTAATTGGATAATTCTCCCCAAATGACGATTTTTACCTTATTTATTGAATTTTTACAAGACAAAAACTTTATTTTAATTTAAGTTGAAAGGTTCTTTTTGCCGAATAATTGAGTAGCAGAAGGGGACAATAAAATATTGTCTTCTGCTGGAAAAATAAATTTTTTAAATTCATTCATAAAGAGATATTCTTTGTCCTCTTCATCAATCTATTACAATTAATTCACAAGAGTTGATATATGAAAGTGTTCTTTACACGTGTATAAAACATCAATAAAACAGCCACGTGGGGGTCCAGGGGCCGAAGCCCCTTGCTAACAAAGGCAGCTAGAAGCTTGAGTCTAAGATATAATAGGCTATAAAGATTTGTAACAATGCCAGTGTCGCCAACACTTGATTTTCTCCCCTAAGAGTGATGTAACTTAAACCCCTAAAAAGGCCAAAAATAAAAAAAAAACCCCTAAACTGACATTTTGTAAAATGTAGAGGTTATTTCGAAAATGTATTTTTTTTTCATTAAAATATAGATAAATAAATTAATGTAATTCGAATAAAAAAAAATACAGAAAGTAGTAGACATTAGAAAACTTAAATTATTGTAAATAAAAAAATTAAATATTTATAAGAGTAAAAATTTGGAAAAATGCATAGAATGTGTTTTTATTCCATTTTCAAGTGAATTTTTCAAATAATATTCATTTTTATAGAAATTAAATTTTTTTCTATGAACACTAAAATTGTTCGATGTCTGCTATTTTCATGAATAAAAAAAAAAAAACTGATAAAAATTGATAAATTTTTATTTTTTTATTTTAGTGAGTACCTAAATTATTACAAAATAATAAAAAGTATAGAAATTATTTATTATTCTAATAGTTATTTATTAGTTTTATAGTATATATTTCAATATACAAAAAATAGTAATTCTCTTTAATAATAAGTACCTGGAGCCACCGAGCGATGCACGTTAACTTTTTGCTTTAGTTAAACCCCCGAACCCCCCACCACCACCACTGCAACCCTCCCTCCTGCACCCCCCACATCCATCCCCACACCGCACCCAGTTTTTGCATTTCTAGCCTTCTAGTGGCCCGCAGATTATGTGTATATAGGAATATAAATAAATTCCGTTTAATTTTTTTTTTAATTAAATAACAATTTATCGAGTTTTTTAATCAATAAATTTTATTAAACCAATTATTTTACATTAATTAATGTATACATTGTATTTTTGCTTCGATTCCGGAGATTACTTCTCCACCATCGAGTGTCCTTATTCATCTTTAGTCCTTGTTTTTTAATAAGAGGAAAAATCTAATTAGATAAAAAAACCTCTTTTCCGATAATTATTTCAATTCCATTATTCCCCAATCAAGTCGATTGGTAATCTCCGATTGATCAAGTTTTTTAATCAATTAAATTGGCAAATTCTAATAATTATATTAGTTATTAATTTTTTGTGGGATTTATAATCAATTAAATTTTCTAATTTTAATATTTAATGATATTTGTTATATTGTATTAGTGGGTTTTAAAATTAAAAAACCAATTAATAAATAAAAGATAATTGAAAAAATGTAAACAAACTTCTTTATTGACATTTTCATCTTTAAATAATTACTTTAATTAAGAAAAGATCAATTAAGATGAATTTTGATGAGGTCCAGACCTAGCCAGATCGTTTTTTCATCCTCAAAACTTGTTAATAGATTTAGTTTCATCAAAATCGGTAGAGCCGTTTTCAAAATAGAACAAAGTTACAAATATATAAATATATATACAATTTTTGCTCGTTTAATAAGAGTAGAAGATAGAAATGACTATTCAAATTAGAATTAAATAACAAATTCCAATCCCGAAAAAGATGAAATAGGAGAGGGGGTCAAATATCTGAGGTCCGAGACGCAGCCCGCCAGAGCCAACAACTCGTTATATATATCAGAATTGATTTAAAACTAAAGGAAATATTTTAAAAAAATGTTTATTTTTGTATAAAATAAATTTTTCCACGAATATATAGTTGATGTAATTAAAAATCTAAAAATTATATTCCTACACACGTAAAAGATTATCGTAACCAGTTTTTTATTCCTTTCATGGCTATCAAGAACGAAAGATATTAATATGATGTGGGGGACCACACTTTTCTTTCTTTTTAATGGTCTCTCTCTAGAATAAACCGGTTCTTTGAATGGCAATATAGCCGAAAAATGTTCCCGCACATTAACTATATAAAATGCAAGAAAAAGGAAAATAAATTGGTGTGTGTGTGTGTGTGGGCAACACACAAATTTCACTTATAATTTTATAATCATGCTACCAATATACCTGATATATAATAACCAGCTGCGAATCCCGCACTTGGCGGGCGTCTTGCTAGCCAGGGGGGTACGATCCCTGTATTCGGTAGTGGGTTTTAAAATAATGGAGAGAGAGCTGATCGCAAAAATTATAAAACCGACTTCAAAAAAATTAAATGCAACAAATAAAATAATAATAACTTAAAAAATAAAATAAAATACACTAAAAGGTATAAAATAATTATTATTCTTATTTAGTTACAACTAAACGACGAAATATTTACATGAAATCACTTTTTGAAGACGGTGCCAAACAAACTATATAAGCGAGCGTACAGAGTAAGATCCGATCGAGTGGCGATTCATAAAATGTATATGTTTGGCACCGACTTCAAAAAGGGATTACATGTAATAATTTATTCTTTTAGTTGTAACTAAATAAGATAATTATTTTATACCTTTTAGTGTATTTTATTTTATTTTTAAGTTATTATTATTTTATTTGTTGCATTTAATTTTTTTGAAGTCGGTTTTTTTTTTTTTTTTTTTATAAAAATTATTAAGTTTTGGGCACTTAGATGGCGATCATCTTGCTATTATGCCAGTGTGTCCAGAATTTTATATTTTAAAGATGGAATTTTATTGAGGTTTTTTGGACAGGGTTGTTTACCTGGTGGATGGTAATATAGGATTTTAGCATGAAATTTTTTCCAAACTTTAATGTATATAAATATATTTGTTGTACAACAGTACCAGTTGTTTCGGCTCATGATAAGCCTTCCTCAGCAACCTGCGTACAAGAAATGAAGTTAGTCTTACACTAGGTTTGCTGGAAGGCTATCGTTGAGCTTAAACAACTGGTACTGTTGTACAACACATATATTTAGGTGGAAAAAAATGTGCATGCTAAAATATATTACCATCTCTAACCCTAGCTAAAGCCTCAATAAAATTCACATCTTTAAAATATAAAAATTATTTTTATTTTCTCTTTTTAGTGATGTTATTAGTAGTGACTTAATATAATACCTTGCATGCATCTCGTAAGAGAAAGCGTCAGGCGAATGAATAAGAAAATGATAATAAAATTCAATTCATAAATAGAGAAATTCTCTCGAAACGTTTGCAGGTTTTAAATGAACGTTTTAAGATTGATTTTTTTATAAAAGATTTTATTTATTATAATTTCGAATATTTGCTCATAAGAATTGGAAATTTACGTTATTTCGTCGTTGATCATATCATCAGAACTTGACCAAATTAATATGGGACCATCCCTAAGGTACCCTCTTTCCAATAAAAAAAAAGAATTATTAAAATCGGTTCATAAACAAAGAAATTATGCCTAAACAATCATAACAAAAAAGGTACAATACCAATAAAAAAAAAAGGACCAATCGGAAACTAGACTGAACCCAATGCAAAGAAATCATCAAAATCGGTTCACAATTGGCGAAGATATCAGATTGAGAACCTCCTCCTTTTTTGAAGTCACCAAGCTTGAGTTGTTTGCCATAAAAGAATTTAGTCTTTTTGATTTTAAGTCGATTCTTCCACGTTTTCAGTAGAGGTTGCCATTAATAGTCAAAATATCAAAAATGGAATGCAATAAGGTTATTCCTCTAGTATTAGATAAGAATCGATCGTTATTTTTGATTTTATGTCGATTCCTCCATGTCTTCAGCAATGGTTACCAATAATAATCGAAGGGTCAAAAATCTAATGTAGAATTATTATTCCTCAAGTATTAGATGAGAATCAATCGTTATTTTTGATTTTAAGTCGATTCCTCCATGTCTTCAGCAATGGTTACCAATAATAACCGAAATGTCAAAAATCCAATGTAGAATGGTTATTCCTCGACTATTAAATGAGAATCGATCATTATTTTTGAATTAAAGTCAACATGAACTGCAAATTACAAGTGATTTGTGATTAATAATAAGGGAATAAACATATTAATATTTCAAATGAATTTGGATAAAGTTTAGCAACGATCCGTTGCAGTTTATTTTATAATATAGTAGTATGGGATAATTTTTTTATGAAACTAGCCCTAAATGAATTTTATACATAATCTGATTACATTATTAATTAATTTGTAGATATAATCATAAAATCTGAATAGGTACTGATATTAGCGCAGCCTATAGGGCCATAGGACCAGAATGACATAGCCCTTGGGGTGAGCATCGATTGTCGATGTTTTCTACATCAATGGAAAAAAACTGTTGTTTGTTGTTTTTGATACATTATGTTTCTCTCCGACATCGATGTTATTAAATATTTACAGTATTTTTTTTTTTGCTTTAATTTTGATAAATTAATTATGAGTTAACAACGTACTGACAGAATTATAGCTTTCAACAAAACATCGATTTTTTCATATTAGATATAGTTTTCATGGAAATATTTCAGTTTACTACGAATTTTGACTAATTTTTTGAAACTATGATTTTTTTTTTATAATTTATATCGATGTTTTCAGGTCGATATTATCGTCACATCGATGGTTACCGCCGATTTTAATTAACATCGATAATTTAACTTTAGATTAAGTGGGAGATAAATGTAACCGAATTTATCGCCCTGAGAATTTACCACTGCTCGAAGCCCCTAAAACCTTAGTAAATTGGATATTAAATTGTATCTAAGTTTCTGAGATTGGCTCGTGATCCCGGCTTCTTTTCCTTCTACTCTGTTCTTTTCACGATGGAGGGGCCAGCCCATACAGGCCTGTAGGGGATCCACCTTCTGGTGTATCTCCTTCTCACATCAATATCATTAAAAAAAAAAAAGATGCTCATTCCTTTCATTTCATTTTATGGACTGGGCGGGGGTCGAAGGTATCTGGATACGGGTCTTAAATGCGGTTGAAGGATTCTTAGTCGCGCGGGAAAGATGGTGGCTTGGGGAAGCGGGGAGTTTCTAGTCTCTGGATGTCATAGGAGTTAAAAGAGTTGGCGAAAGCGCTTGTTCGATTTTTGTCCAATTTGACAGCGAAGGGCTGTTAGAAGCGTTCGAAAACAGCGTGTTTTCTCGTAAGAGGCATGAGACGTGGGATGAGTGAATTCAGCTCGACTGAACAGACACCGTGATACAGTATCTGAAGTTACAGAGAAAAGGGCAAGAAACGGTTCTTCGGTGCGGTACCCAGGGAGTCGAGTGAGTTGGTTAAAGCCGGGTCTCCTATTAGTTTAATTGCTCGCTTCTGAATCGCATTTTAAGAATATTGCATAAAATTGCATATTTGAAGGATTTTTTTGTCAAATTTTCAGAGAAAGAATGAAATAAATGAAGAAATATGAATATTCTGCATATATTTGCATATTTCAACGTATCCTGCATATAACTTGCATATTTTGGCAGTTTTTACTGCATAAAAATCCGGTCTCTAGTTATAAGTTATTGACCGTGCAAGTATATGCATCCAAATTGGAATTAAAATAAAATAGTCATGGGTCGAGACGTTGAGAGTAGTTGTGAAGTCATTAAATGAAGGTTAGAAGATTTTAGGACTCTTTAGGAAACAGAAAAGGAAATTCATTCTCAAGAAATAAGGATAATATTCGAGTTTGTTCTAATAATTGTATAATATGTTTCCTGTTGTGAACAAACTATGAACTTTATACCTACTTTATAGTTATAGGCTATCCACAGTCAGATAGAAGGAAACAGTTAATCGAAATGATATTTAAAAATTATGAAAATTTTAAATTGTTAATTTAATTAAATGTCAATTATTTCTAATTTTATAATGTCTTTAAAAAAATTGTAAGGACATTTACTATAAATAGAAGGAATGTAGAAATTTCCAATTAAGGATCTAAAAGAAATCCTGTTCTAGCAGTTTAAGTGAAAAATCAATTATTTAGTATGTTGAATAGAGTACTTGGAAAAATAAAAAATAGTTTAAAAAAAAAGCTATATTGTCTTTCTGATGAAAATACAGTAATAACCAGAACTTACGCGATCTGAGCGATAACCGTGTAAGTCAGGTGTCGGCAACCTTTTTTAACTGTGGGTCAAAATCTCTTCAATATAGATTAAAAAGACTTTTCGGGTCAGTGGGTATTTTTAACGGACTTCAAAAAAGGAGGAGGTTCTCTATTCGACTGATTTTTTTTTTTTGTGCCTATGCTACCTCATATCTCCGCCAATTCTCAACCGATTTTGAATTTTTTTTTGCATTGGGTCCAGTCTAGTTTCCGATTGGTCCCATTTTTTTTCGTTTTTTTTCATAGGTATTAGACCTTTTTTATTAGGTTTGTTTAGACCCAACCTCCCTGTTTATGAACCGATTTCGATGATTCTTTTTTATTGGAAAGGGGGTGTCATATTAATTTGGTCAAGTTCGATGATATCATCACTATTAATGACATCACTAAAAAGAGAAAAATAAAAATAATTTTTAAGAAAAAAATAAAAACCGACTTCAAAAAATTAAATGCAACAAATAAAATACACTAAAAGGTATAAAATAATTATTATCTTATTTAGTTACAACTAAACGACGAAATATTAACATGAAATTACTTTTTGAAGTCGGTGCCAAACTATATACCTTTTAGCGAGTCGCACCCGCCGGATCGTACTTACGTACGTCCGGCGGGTATGCTCGCTTACTAGGTATAGTTCATGTTTGGCACCGACTTCAAAAAGTCATTTCGTGTTAATATTTCGTCGTTTCGTTGTAACTAAATAAGATTAATAATTATTTTATACACCTTTTAGTGTATTTTTATATTTGTTGCCTTTTAATTTTTTCGAAGTCGGTTTTTTCTTTTTTTCTCAACGTTATTTCTTGTAATCAACGCTCGCCTCAGCCGTACTAGCATACTTCTATACTATCGTAGAATGCAGTGCTAATTACATGGCTAAACAATCATCATTTTTGACCTGTGCGTGCAATTTGGCATATCTTCAATCTGATGATTAACTAATCAGTAGAACGTTGGTGCAAGTGAAACATCTTTTAACAAAAGATAGAGCAAATAGATATTTCATTTAACATGGATTTACTATGAGTTAAGGATGCGTTCTTTTTTCACATATATTGAGTAAGTGTTAGTATCACCTAGTAAAATCCATATTAAATAAAATATCTATTTACTCTTATCTTGATTAACTAGCTGTTCTGGTTGTTAATTAGGAACAACAATCCTCTCAAATATTTGTTTTTTTATTTGGAAAGTTTATAATTAAATATTTAGGACAATTTATATGAATGGGTTTTAAAAATTCGCCAATTACCTTTTGATGAAAATTTTTATAGCTGATAAAACGGGGTAATCCGAAGTTATTCAGTATTTTTGTATCAGAAATGCGCTCTTCGTTGGAGTCTAAGTTTTCCAAAATTTGTAACCCATTTTTCAATTGAACTAAGGCCTTTTGTCAAATTTCCAATCGTCATTTGATCTTCTAATTGAATTGTGTCTAAAGAATTTAAAAATCCCGTAAGACGGGGTAACGTAAGTGCACCTGGCTTTGCAATAATAAATAAAACAGAAACATTGCTAACTTTTAAGGAGATAGGTGTTGATTCAAGGTGAAACATTTTTTAATAATAAAAAATTAGGTAAAATTACGAGGTCAGTAGTAAATAATTTCTAAACTATATCTTCTTTTTATTTCATCTTTGACATTTGTGAAGTGGACACATGTACAATTTCAACCATGGATAGTTACACCCTAGAGCAACGTATTAAAGTTATTAAAGTTACATTGAGCTATTGGGGTCTAAGTTTCCAGGACGATTAATTTTACGTAATATGATGACGTAAACTGGCCACCTAAATGCCTAAATCATGCGATTTAACCCCATTAGGTTACTTCCTTTGTGGTTTTTTGAAAAGTAAAGTCTATGTGAATAAGCCAACAACAATTGCACAGCTGAAAAACAACATTCGGGTTGAAATTGATAAACTTGTTGTTGAAATGTGTGATCGCGTTACAAAATTTTGGTGTTCGTATGAGACCCTGTAGACTTGCTCGTGATGGACATTTAAATGAGGTTATTTTTCACATATAATTGTTAAGAGCCATATTTTTATAAAAATAAATAAGCTGCCGTATTCTGATGTGGCCATCCACTTGACTTTACCATACAACCTGGTCCCTAAAATTATTTATAATCATGTAGGGGGGGGTAGTTTTTGCATTTTTATACTTCTGGTTTCCCATGTATACAAAATTTAGGTCCAGCTTACTCGAAACGGCCTTAATTTTTAATTTTTAACCCCCTCCACCCCGCTGCAATTTTTAGGTCGATGTGCACCAAAATCTAATCATCTCTTAGTCTCAATGGACCAAAACTACGCGTAGTGTTTGGTTTCGATATTACCGTATGAAATAAATAGATTTTCGAAATATATCTTTTTACATACTTTTTGGCATTTGTTTGAGCTTGATCGTCCACGAAAATTTGCACGCATGGACTAACCAACAGACAGACTAACAGATATTTTGACAAAATTATTATCTCAAAAAATATAATTTTTTTCGATGTTCACTTATTAGAGCTTTTTTGTAAAGCGAAATGCCATGTTTCGCCCAATTTTTTTAAAACAACATAATTTTAGCCGTTTTTGGGATATTTAAAAAAAAAAGAAGCAAAAAAAAAACAATTTTTTCGATGGACGATTACAATACTTGACCATACCCTCTGTATTGTAAAAACACCAGGAAAAATCAAAGTATTTACATGTTTTATTTTTAAAAAAAATTTTAAGAAAAAAATAAAAACCGACTTCAAAAAATTAAAGTGCAACAAATATAAAAATACACTAAAAGGTATAAAATAATTATTATCTTATTTAGTTACAACTAAACGACGAAATATTAACGCGAAATTACTTTTGAAGTCGGTGCCAAACATATACCTTTTATGAATCGCACTCGACGGATCTTACTTAGTACGTTTGGCGGGTACGCTCGCTTATAGGTATGGTTGTTTGGCACCGACTTCAAAGAAGCCAATTTCGTGTTAATATTTCGTCGTTTAGTTATGACTAAATGGATAATATTTTATACCTTTTAGTGCATGTTTTGTATTTGTTGCATTTAATTTTTTGAAGTCAGTTTTATTTTTTTCTTAAAAATTTTTATTTTCTCTTTTTAGTGATGTTATTAATAGTCGATCATATCATCAGAACTTGACCAAATTAATATGACACCATCCCTAAAGACACCCCCTTTCGGATAAAAAAAGAACCATCGAAATCGGTTCATAAACAAGAGGTTAGGTCTAAACAAACCTAATAAAAAGGTCTAATACCTATGAAAAAAAATCGAAAAAAAATGGGACCAATCGGAAACTAGACTGGACCCAATGCGAAAATTTTTATTTTCAAAATCGGTTGACAATTGGCGGAGATATGAGGTAACATAGGCACAAAAAAAAAAAAAAAAAAAAAAATTCAGTCGAATAGAGAACTCCTCCCTTTTTGAAGTCGGTTAAAAAACATCTAGACGCGACTTTTGAAAGACCCTATATTAATCTATCTTTTGCTATATAAAGCTGGAGAGTTTGTATGTTTGTATGTTTGAAGGAGCTAATCTCAGGAAATATTTAATCCGATTTGAAAAAATATTTTTGCATTAGAAAGCCCGATTATTGAGGAAGGTTCTAGTCTATAACTTTGCATGCTAATAGTTACACAGTAAAAGCTTAATATAATAACATAAGAAAGAGCATAACATAGATTTTTGAATTTTTAGCCGTTTTTTTTTTTTCTGAACGTAAAGATTAATAGAGTAGAAAACAAACGAGCATAGGAAATTATGGGCAGGATTACTGTTTGTTAGACTAAAAATAAATTATGTAGCACCTAACAGCACATATGTCCACAAAGCTAACCCATCCAACCAATTTATTTCTAGAAAAAAAAAAATGAGGAATATATATGGGTGAGCAGGCAGCTTGAGGATGATGATGCCAAGTGGTTGCCATCTGCCATCTGCCTCTGCCTACAAATTGAAAATACCATACACTCGTGTCACAATGAGAACCATCAAACCTTCGAGATAGGGTGAAATTTGAATTAGAATTCATTATTTCTGCCTGTGTGTGTGTGTGTGTGTATGTATGGGACCCAATTAAAAATAATGTCAAGAGCTCTTAATTCTTTTTCCTACTCATTCTATATAGGTATTATTGATTTAATTAAATATTTAAATTCAGTATATTATATTGCACGCAATGAGAGAGAGAAATTTCTCTGCATTTATATATCAAATTTAATATTCTATTTTTATATACCTTTAGGAACTCAAAAAATTCTGCTGCCTTCAAAAAATTTAATTTAAAATTCTGATAAAAGGTCCATTTTTATTTGAGAGCCGTTTTCAAAGTAAAAAAAATACAAATATATATAGTATAGGTATTAATTGTTGTCTTTCTTTCAGCTTAAGTCAATTATACATATTTCAAATTTGCCGCGCCGCAATTTATTCAATAAATTCTATTTGTAAAATACATAGCTATATATAATATATTCAATTATTTCCACACTTATAATAAAGTCTAATTCAAAAATATTCATTTTAGTATAAAAATAATTTTTAAGAAAAAAATAAAAACCGACTTCAAAAAATTAAATGCAACAAATAAAATACACTAAAAGGTATAAAATAATTATTATCTTATTTAGTTACAACTAAACGACGAAATATTAACATGAAATTACTTTTTGAAGTCGGTGCCAAACAAACTATACCTATAAGCGAGCAGTACCCGCCAAACGTACTAAGTAAGATCACGTCGAGGTGCGATTCATAAAAGGTATATGTTTGGCACCAACTTCAAAAAGTAATTTCATGTTAATATTTCGTCGTTTAGTTGTAACTAAATAAGAT
Organism: Forficula auricularia; assembly: GCA_024734495.1. NCBI lineage: Eukaryota > Metazoa > Arthropoda > Insecta > Dermaptera > Forficulidae > Forficula > Forficula auricularia. Next base: position 45,737 of record JALMQS010000569.1, read on the forward strand.
AATAATTATTTTATACCTTTTAGTGTATTTTTATATTTGTTGCATTTAATTTTTTGAAGTCGGTTTTTATTTTTCTTAAAAATTATTTTTATTTTTCTCTTTTTAGTGATGTTATTAATAGTGATTATATCATCAGAACTTGACCAAATTAATATGACACCATCCCTAAGACACCCCCTTTCGGATAAAAAGAACCATCGAAATCGGTTCATAAACAAAGAGGTTAGGTCTAAACAAACCTAATAAAACCTAATAAAAAAGGTCTAATACCTATGAAAAAAATTCGAAAAAAAATGGGACCAATCGGAAGCTAGACTGGACCCAATGCAAAAAAAATTTTCAAAATCGGTTGAGAATTGGCGGAGATATGAGAGTAACATAGGCACAAAAAAAAAAAAAAAAAAAAAAAAAAATTCAATCGAATAGAGAACCTCCTCCTTTTTTGAAGACGGTTAAAAAGTAAAAAGCAAAGATTTTTAATATAGTTCTATGGTCTACTGGTAAAGTCTGACGCGAGATGTCTCAGGTTCTAATCTGACATGCGGCAAATCATTTTTTTTTTATTAAGATTTTCATCTATCAATAATTACTTTAATTAAGAAAAAATCAATTAAGATGAATTTTGATGAGGTCCAGATCGTTTTCTCATCCTCAAAACTTGTTAATAGATTTTGTTTCATCAAAATCGGTAGGGCCGTTTTTCAAAATTGAACCAAGATACAAATATATATATATATATATAAATAAATATACAATTTTTGCTCGTTTAATAAGAGTATATTCAATCATGAGTGAATTTTAATTATATATGATAAGCAAAAACGTGATTTCGAGTGAAAATATGACATAGGATAGATGATGACCTAGATCCTGGCTTGCTCTTTGGAAGCCAACAACACAAGCCTTGTAGAAAAAAACTAACACAATGCAAAGTAAGATAATGGTGGGGGAGGCTACAAGGGGTTGTTCCCCCAATGGGGGGCATTTTGGGACACGCGCCAAACGCCAAACCTCTATTGGTATAGAGGGTGCACAAAGCTAACAACTTCTAACCAACAATCGACAACACAACTTGGTCTGCCTTTTGAAGACACGTAGAAACTTTTTTTTTTTTTTAGAATAAATATAAGTACCTGGAGGCACCGAGCGATGCTCGGTAACTTCTTCCTTCAGTTAAAACCTTTATTTTAATATTAGTTTTTATTTAAAATTCTGATAAAAGGGTCGATTTTTATTTGAAAGCCGTTTTCAAATTAAAATAAACTGCAACGGATCGTTGCTAAACTTTATCCAAATTCATTTGAAATATTAATATGTTCTTGAGTAAAAGTACTTTAAAATATAATTTTACTAAAAACTTTATTTAACCTTTTTTGTGGTCCCCAAGGTACTTAATTAGGATATTAAATTTCATCAAAATTGGTTAAGTCATTTTCAAGATATTTAGAAAAAACTAAAAAAGTACTGAAATAAAGTACTAATGTTTGTGGACCGATATGTACCAAAAACTAATCAGCGCTTCATTTTGTTAAACTAATGGTAGGTTTTTCAATTTCATTTCAATTGGTGCAACGGTGTGGAAAAAATCGTGGGCCAAAAAAACGATAACATCCATACATCCATCCATACGCACGCACTAAATGAAAAAATCGCACTTTTTGGCCTCTCGACGAGACCCCATGTAATTTTTGGCAAAACCGTCACGTGCTAAAATTCAACCTAATTGAATACTACAATTTGTGACTTTAATTGAGTCCATGGGTTCCGTAGTCTTTACCTGAGGACCCTTTGAAGCCACGCTTGCCCCGAGAGCGATTACAATACTTTCTCCCATGCTTCGCATTGGATAAAGTAAAAAATACAAATATATATAATGTATTCGACCACTGTGTTATTTTTTCAGAAAATTGAGACCTGCTTATGCGAAAGATATTTTTAAATAAATTCTTGACTATTTTTTATTCTATTAAATAAATAAGGTTCTTTATAAAAACAATTATAAAACGTTTATTAATAACGAGCTTCGAGGGCGTGCGAAAACTGCCACATCGGTGCCTGGTGCCCTGGCGGGCAGCGACTCAGTCAAAAAATGTTATTCCTCTTAAAAAACCACACTCCAAATGTATACCCGTAAACTACCGAAAATACATCGTCTCTTAAAAGTTTCGCCTCTTTAATTTTTGAGTGGCGAGGGGAGGGGGAGGATAATTATCAATATATTTAATGTTTCTTAATTTAAAATGAATTGGAGTCTTTCATTTCGAAATTCGAGTCCAAATTAAAATTATATTTCAAATTTGCCTGGTTAATGAAAATCGATTGGAGCCATCAGTTTAAAATCCGAGCTGACAATTATATTTCAAATTTGCCTCGTTAATTAATATATATTTAATGTTTTTTAATTTAAAATCAATTGGTGTTTTAAAAAATAAACAAATAATATATAAAATATAAATCAAATAAGATGTGAATAATTTCTTCTGTGCGCAAAGAAAAGCGAATTGAATATTAAATTTTTGAGTGGCGGGGCGGGGGGGGGGGAGTGAGGAATAATTATCGATATATTTAATGTTTCTTAATTTAAAATCTATTGGTGTTTTTTCATTTTCATTCGAGTTCAAATGAATACAATATTATCTCGACACAAAGTCTAAATCAAAAATTTATAGTTTTAGTAACAGAAATCATAGTATAAATATCAATGTTGGATTGGTCTAGTGGTTAAAGCTAATGACCTTAGTTCAAGAGTTCGTAGGTTCGATTCTAGGCAAGAGGGAAATTTTTTTAGAGAAGTTTCTCTTAGCGTTGTTACAAATTAATCTAGACAAATATTATATAGTATTCTATAGTTTAGGGAGAACAACAAACCATAAACACAATACTTCTTCAAGGCCTTGACCTTATTGAAAATCCTAAGAATGGGATTTGTCTACCTGAGAATAATTAATTTGATTACGAAAAAAAACCCATCAAAAACAATTTTGTCGAAGATGAGACCGTGACAGATCGAATTGTCACCCCAAAAACCCCCTAACCCGTGAATTTCATCAAAATCGGTAGAGTCGTTTTCAAAATATAACCAAGATACAAACAAATATACATACAAACAAATAAATATACAATTTTTGCTCGTTTAATAAGAGTAGATAGATAGATAAGCCAGCTGCGAAGCCCACTTTTGGAGGGATCTTTCTTACCAGGGAGCAAATCCCCCTAGACTCCGTAGTCGGTTTTAAATATTTAAATTTCCTAATTTTTATTTGCCATGAACTATTAGTGAGTTTTAAAATTAAAAAAATCACGTCGGCATCGTCGCCGATTATAATAAGTATACCAATATAGATAGATAGATAGATAACAGTGGCATGCAGTCCATGGATGCTGTGGATGCGTGGCATCCCTGAAATTTCAAAATGTCAAGAGTACTTTCAAACCGTGTTATATTTAAAAATTTCTAAAATTAAAAAAAAATCTTTTAATAAATAGGTACTGTACAACTAATCCATTTCAAGATATCAAAAATTTAAAATTTACTGATTTTTTTTAACGTTAGCAAAATTAAAGTACCTATATGAAAAAATATATTCCAGATTTCCTATTTTAATCACCTCAGCTATCTTGTGGGAAATATTTTGATTTTATGAAATTGAAAAATGTACTAGTTTACTCATAATTAAATACGAATGCAAAGGGTTAACAGTAGATGATTTCCTAGTTAATCTTACGTATACGAAAAGTTAATTCAAATAAGGAACTTATCAATTTTAGTTCATGGGGATGTTTTATGGATTTTTTTTTTAGAATTGGAGCAAAAAATATCGATTTCATTAGGTACACCCTGAAGTACATTAAATCTGACATATTCTGTATGATTTGAAGACAAGGGCGGATCCAGGGGGGGGCGGAGGGGGCGACCCCCCCCCATACAGGCCCGTGCCTGGCGGGAGTGCAACACGTGCGTCGCACGCAGAGGCCAAAAAACGGCGGCCAAATCGACAGGGAATTTTTAACAATTTTTATTTTTTATTTTTAATGAACTTAAAATATGAGATATGAAATTTATAAAAAAATTTTAATTGAAAATAAAGTTCTATGTGTGTATGTGGAGGGGGGCGTCTCTGACCCCCCCCCCCCCCCCCGCTTGGACAATTCGATCGCGACACACTTTCGAGATAAAAAGTAGATCTTATATACATCGGCCACCTTATTATATACATTCTCTCCCCCCCCCAATAAAAAATTCCTGGATCCGCCCTTGTTTGAAGATTCATTAGTAGCTTTCAAAAGAAATTTGCTTCTGCTTTGTTGTTTAGATTAGTATAGTTTGTTAAGATTTTAAATTAGACATTTCTAGAAGTAAGAGACAATACGTACCTATGTAATATAGTTAAATAAAGAAGAGCTAAAATAAACGTGTAGATTTAGCTTTATTTACTTTTTTAACAATGTAAATAAATAATCAATAAAATATTGTAAACAAATCAAATTAATTATTAAACAAATAATTAATTATATTTAATTATGATTCATTGACGAAACAAGGATGAAAAAGAAAATATAATAATTTTCTTAAAACATCTAAAATCGATTTAGAAAAATCTAATAAATACAGCACTTTTTTATGATATTGATGCGAAGACTTACACCAAAATGGCGCAACTCCAAAAGGGCTGGATACTCAAAAGGCCACTATACGGCACGAAAAGAAGAAAGATTTTATGGGCTGAACCAGAATCGAAGGTATGCGGGTCTTAAACAGCTGAAGTTACATGCAAAAGATAAATAAATAATAAAAAAAAATATAATCAAACTTGATATGAGGACGTTTAAAAGATCAGTTAATAGTTGGGGATAAACAGGAAGAAGTTAAGGAAAGTAAATTAATGTAATCTTAGAGAATAGAGAAGACGATTTTCGAAAGAAGTGGTCAAGGAAAGAAAAAAAATATGCTAGAGATTAAGATTAATTATATCTATCTACTCTTATTAAACGAGCAAAAATTGTATATTTATTTGTTTATATATTTGTATCTTGGTTCTATTTTGAAAACTACTCTACCGATTTCGACGAAATTCACGGGTTAGGGGGTTTTCGGGGTGACAATTCGATCTGTCACGGTCTCATCTTCAACAAAATTGTTTTTGATGGGTTTTTTCGTAATCAAATTAATTATTCTCAGGTAGACAAATCCCATTCTTAGGGTTTTGAAAAAGGTTACTCTTTTCCTTTTGTACCCAGGCAGACAATGGGTTGTTTGATTCATTGTTCTAAAAGGCCTTGAAGAACTATTGTGATTGTGGATTTTAACATATTTTGTTCTTCCGAAACGTTAGAAATATTAATAAACGTTTTATAATTGTTTTTATAAAGAACTTTATTTATTTAGTAGAATAAAAAATAATCAAGAATTTATTTAAAAATATATTTCGGATAAGCAGGTCTTTTCTGAAAAAACAACACATTTTGATAGGTTTTATTTATTAATTGGATGAATCATATGGTGGAAACAAAACAGGTGCAGAAGGTGGGGTGCAGTGGTTGGAGGATCCCCGGGGGTAGGGCGAGGTTTCGGGGGTGGGGTCGAGCGGGGTGGGGGTGGGGGTGGGGGGCTACATTGGGAGACTATTATATATTTTTGTATTTTTTTAATTTGAAAGCTGCTCTCAAATAAAAATCGACCTTTTTATCAGAATTTTAAATTAAAAATAATATTAAAATAAAGGTTTTAACTGAAGGAAGAAGTTACCGAGCATCGCAAGTACTTTGACTTTTAATATTCATAATATTATAAATAAATTATGAAGTAATTACACGTATATTAGTTAGAACGAACCACATGTTTGTTTATTTTCGGTATCAATAATAATAGATACATTGTTGTTGCCATAGCAACCTAATTAGAATCATTATTATTTAAATTATATAATTATATTCTTTACGTTTTTAGTCCTAGTATGGTTTTAATTCCCGGTAAAGATTTTATTGCTGGAATACCCCCATTGGTACTTCAATATTAGTACCCGAAGTTTTCCCCCAAATCTGTGTTGGAGAAATTTTTCTACGCGCCTCAAATGATAAAATATCGGAGTTTTTTTTCAGTTTTTCTTGAATAACTCTAAAACTGCTTATCAAATCAAAAAGATATCTATTAGATAAATTAAAGCTCTTCAAATTACGCGTCAAATGATAACAATTTCATCCATTGAGGTTCTGTAGAATCGGCACTAGCGGCGCCTGTCATAAAACAGCCCCCGTAATCACTTTTGAATATTCCTAAAACTCGTACTGTTTTCGATTTTTCCCCATTTTGACCATGAAGGAGCGCACGTTTTCGAAAAAGACGACTCTATACATTTTCAAACTAGATCAAATTTGCTACAATTTAAATAAAGTTTATTCATTCTAATTGGACAATGGTAACATGAGGTTGAAGTTTTGAAAAAATCGCAATTTTTCCTTCATAAAATGAAAACCACTCATCTTAGAAACTCGATTCCTATCTCATTCTCTAGTAAATTTTGTTGACTTGAACGTTCATTGGGCCACTTTTTTGATATAACTCTTAGATTTATAGATAGTCCAGCATTTTCCATGACGCTTTTGAGGATTCTGAACATATTCTGTCATGGAGAATGCTGGATATCTATAAATCTAAGAGTTTTAACAAAAAAGTGGTCCAAGTAAACATTCAAGGCAATAAAATTTCCTAGACAATGAGATAGGAATTAAGTTTCTAGGATGAGTGGTTTTCATTTTATGAAAGAAAAATTGCGATTTTTTGCAAAAAATTGCATTTTTTAAAAACTTCAACCTCATGTTACCATTATCCAATTAGAAACATTATTTAAAATTGTAGCAAATTTAATCTAGTTTAAAAATCTATAGAGTCGTCTTTGTCGAAAAGGTGCTCCTTCATGGTCAAAATGAGGAAAAATCGAAAAAAGTACGAGTTTTTAGGGATATTCAAAAGTGACCCCAGGGGCTATTTTTGACCGGTTCTATTTAACCTAAATAAATGAAATTGTTATCATTCTACGCGTAATTTAAAGAGCTTTAATTTATCTAATAAATATATTTTTGATTTGATAAGCCGTTTTAGAGTTATTCAAGAAAAACTGAAAAAACTCTGAAATTTTCTCATTTTGAGGCGAGTAGAAAAATATCCACAAAACAGATTTAGGTGAAAACTTAGGGTAGTAATATTGGAGTAACAATAAAGGTATTCCAACAATAAAATCTATACCGGGAATTATTTCCTGTTAAAATAGTAATTTGCCTGGACTAAACATCTAAATATTCAAAAATAAACTGAAAAGGAAATTAATTTGACCTTGATTGGGATTCGGTGTACCCGGGGATAGAGAATTGTTCCTATATAATCGAATGAGAGCGAAAATACAATTAACGTTAATGTGATAACTTATTCACTGGCCCGAAACGTTGTAGGGTGAATTATAAAGTGGAGGATCTTTCTCCGACTAAACGGATCAGGGAATCCCTTGAGCCTAGAGAGGGAATAAATTTATAAAAGAATATACTGGAATATTTAGCAGGTCATTCAGGATTCGAATTTTCACTGAATAAACGCACAGTTGTAACCAAAAGTATTTCAATTTGAGCGTTAAGACCTTAAAAGGATGGATGGAGAATGACCCAGTTAGGATATGACTTCTTGGGGCGGAGTTATTGATCCAACTATTAAAAGCTATCCCCAACTATAAATAAAAAGGATCGTTTCCACCGATCTAATTCCAATTTCTTCCTATATATCGCTTTTTCATCTATAATAATGATAAATTGCTTGCTTGTTTGGTGGATTATAGAAAAATAATAATATAAGAAATAATTAAAGGAATCGTAGGGAGTTGGACAAGACTTTAAATTAAATTAAATACAAGTTTTGTACTTTGTAAAAATGATCAATCAAAAGATGTCTAAATGGCTTTGTTTCACTATTTCAGCCACTGAAGAAGTTGCAAAATAGCAACGAAACGTATGGCATATTTAATCAAAACTTGTTGGACACGCCACGGCGGTCCTAAGTTAATGGTGGACTTACTCTGGGTGAAGCGAAGTCTAACTCTAATTGCTATCTCTCTGACATCGGTCACATGATCCCAATAATACTTAATTAATAATTTATTCTTTCTAATTATTTAATAAATCAGTTGTTAGTTGTTCATTAACAAGCAAACAAGCCACATCGGAACGATTCAAGCTGAACCTTTTCATACATTTTACTCGAGTTAATCGTTACCCTGCCAGCCAGAAATCAATCTACAACTTATCAAGTGATTTTACAAATAATTGCCTTCATTTTCCAAGAAGATTTCTCCCAGCTAGCAGCGTACGACCGCCTAGGATCTCAAACCATTGCTCAAAGGTTCTCAGACTTATTTTTTTCATAACACATAAATGTCTCGTTTCGAAATCCATTTACTTACATGCTATTTCTATTAAGTGAAATACAGACTATTTCAACAGGAGTTAAATGGAACTAACATTTACTAACTAACAAATCTTATTTATAAAATACATGAACATTGAATCAAACAAATACATTCTCTTTAAATTAAATTGAACTTGCCTTTTCGTTCATATTAACTTAACATTTCTATACAGCTTGTATATTCATTTAAATACTAGTTGACTCTCTTTCAAATAAGAAATCTTTTGTTTTCTAAACTATGTACCAAAACTATTATTAAGAATATCTAATATTTATTTTAACATTTTAATAACATTTTAACCAACTAATAATTAGTGATTGTTAATTAATAAACTCAAATACAAGCCCACGCAAACTAATTAAAATAATTGATATTTTAATTGAATTCCTATTATTCATATTATTAATTATAATTGACTAATTGTTAACAAAATATTATTTGTAATATTATTTTTCAAAACAAAAACAAAACAAAAGATTCAAATCTATATGTAAGAATCTATTTCATAAACAATCTTATTATTTTTTTTGTAACTATTTAATCGAACTCAAATTATAACTAAACATTAACTTGTACATATTTGTTGACTGAATAACATCTGATTATTTTTCAATAAAATAATAAAACTTGTCATATTACAACCTGAATATTTGGCTTTATCAAATCTGGTCCAACTTATTTATTTATTAACATTTCAGCACCTTTTTTTGTGAATAAGACCTTCTGCTTTAGATCACACAAACTTAACTTTATTTATAACTAACTAACTTATCAATCGTACATACAGTAAAAGTTTGTATCTGGTAGACCGACTGTAAGACGGAGTCACAACTGGCGAATTAATTTTTGTTACAGTATTTTAAATTTTGTAAAGTTTTTCAAGCACTATTGCAGTTGGCCTAACTACTTGTATTTAATTTAATTTAAAGTCTTGTCCAACTCCCTACGATTCCTTTAATTATTAATCATGGACACGAATAATGAAATAAGAAATAATAATAAATAAATTGATGTGTTACCATACACCTGGGTCCTCACTTATGTTTAATAATGAATTAAAATAATTTATTATTATTTACAAAAGAACCCCTTCCCACCTCTTAATTTTGGACCCATTAGCAATTAATAATATCTCCGGTTCGTCTGTTATACTAACATATTAGTAATGAAGCTGTTATTTTTGTTACTTAATTTAATAGGTCGATCGAAACGTCGTTATATTTGTATTATTTGTTCGTGTTATTTGATTTTAAATATTTTTTTTTTTTGGCTTTTCGGCCCTTCTACTCATCAGCCAATTTACGATACTGTTATTAAATTATATCTTCTATATAGGGATCATATTTTTAGCTGGTTACCTCGAGTCGGATTCGAGCCCGGGTCCACGTGATTAGCAGGCTGGTACGCTAACCGCTCGACTAACCCGACCCCCACAATAAATAATTATAAATAAAAATTCAAATCTTGATAGTAAACATAAATAAAAACATATGGTTTTAGTTTTTTTAGTTATATAACTCGAGTTCTAATTGAGCTTAAAAAAAGTGGTAATTTGAAAATCAAAGAGGAAGCTGTTTTCTATTACGACGAGAAAATATTTTGATTTCAAATTATGCTGTTTAATATCTAACGGGACTCGAAAATAGGTCAAACTAGACTTTTTCGTCGTTTTAACCGATAATACCATATATCAAAACTCTGACCTGTTGTAAAAAATTGGGAAATTGCATAAGAATCAGCGTAGAAAACTCTACTGGAATCCATTGTTACGTTTACGAGGAGAAATTTCTATTTAATTTTTGTCGAGCAGTGTTATTATGTATACAAAATTTGCTTTAGTTTGGTCCATGGGCCTAATAGATTTTCATTTTTCGACCCCCCCCCCCGCCCCAATTTTGTCCCTAGAAAAAATAATAATTTTTTCGTCATTATAAGTTCATTTCATATTATAGCATATTTCATTTTTCTTGTTTTTTTAGTTTGAAAATCTTATAATTTTAATTTTTTAAGAGCCCCCTCCCCCTTAATTTTGGGTCCGATTTCAGCCAAAATTTAATCAGCTCTTAAAATATCAATGGACCAAAACTACACGTGAAATTTTTTTTGTTATAACTCAAGATCTAATTGAACTACAAACAAGTGGTAATTTGAAAATCAAAGAGGAAGCTGTTTTCTATTAGGGCAACAAAATATTTTGATTTCAAATATTGTTGTTTAATATCTAATGGGACTCAAAAAATAGGTCAAAATGGCCTTTTTCGTCATTTTGATAGATAATATCTCAAAACTCTGACGTGTCGTAAAAAATCGGGAAATTGCATGATAATCAGCGTATAAAATTCTACTGGAATCCATTGTTAAGTTTACGGTTAGAAATTTTTGTAGACCAGTGTTATTATTTTAAAACCCACTACCTAGCGGCTCTTAAGATGCCCGCCAAATGCGGGCTTCGCAGCTGGTTACTTTTATAAAACAAGCATAGAACTGTTATTTACATAGTTT